>VUQG01045673.1:0-18851 GCA_015106755.1 Etia nguti
CAGCCATTCCCCAACTCTCTGTGAATGGTACTCATGGCCATTGATCAGTGGTCTTTGATCAGTGGGTTTTGGTCAGTGGTTGTTGATCAATGGTCATGAGAATTTGCATAATTAAGATTAAGGAACTGACCTCCCAGCCCATTGTTCCTTCAGTGGGCTGGTTTCAGTCGTTATGCAAATATACTGTTTATAAGATTGGGGAAACCTGCAGTCAGCTGAGACTGAAGAAGTCACTTGGATGAGTGACGAAACGTTTCTCCCACAAAACGCTACGTCCAGATGAACAGAATCAACTTTTGGAGATTTACTTTCCTGGATGATTGAGAATGCATCAAGACTAATGTGAAGGACAACACAACAGGAGACCAGGTCGTCCTCACCTCTGCAGAAAGTTTTGACATCTTTCAGGTAATTGTTTTGGTGTTTTCCTACTAAGCAGCGAGCCTCAGGGCAGCCAGCACTTTTAGGACACTATTTGAATCCTTTTAACCTAGATGGTGGAGTGCTAGGTTATGATGTATTGCTGCATTCAGTTACTGTACATGTGCATCATACGAATGCATTTAGCTGCTAATGAGTGCTAATTAACAGACTAATAAAAAGCTGGAATTTCACTCACTAAAACTGAAGCACAAACCTGTTGAACAGGTTGCGCCTCACAACAAACCGTGCTACTCTTCAGATAATTCCACTTAAAACCTCCCAAAGACTGAAAGGTTCAGTTCACTGACTGCTCGGTGATGAGGCCTAGCAGATCAAATTTTATTTGTCACATACACAATCATACATAGTACGACATGCAGTGAAATGCTTGTTGCTGTGCAATGCCCCACCATAAAAAAAACTAAACATAGACATAAAAGTAAACATAAAAACTAAACTAGCAAGGAATTTACATAATATACAAATTTAAAATGTAAAAATTTACAGTAAAAAAAATTTACAGTAAAATTGAAGGTTTAAAAAAAAATAGAATGTGCAGATAAACAAATTTAAGAAATTGTAAATGTGTGCAAATAAACAGTGTGCAGAGTAACAGTTTGCAGTGGAATAAACAGTTGCTGATATATAGTAATGAGAGAGAGAGAGTCCAGTCCTACACCTGGTTCAGGGACCCAATAGCCTGGGGGAAGAAGCTCCTCCTCATTCTCTCTGTTTTGCCCTTTAGTGAGCGGAAGCGCTTCCCAGACCTCAACAGTGAGAAGAGTCTATTGTTGGGATGGGAAAAATCCTTCATAATTCTCCTGGCTTTGGTTTTGCACCGCTTAGTAGAGATGGACAGCAGGTCAGGAAGCTCAGAGCGAATGGTGCGTTTGGCTGAGCGCACCACTCTGTCCTGCTTGATGCTGTTCCCATACCAGGTGCAGATGTTCCCCTCAGGATGC
Organism: Etia nguti; assembly: GCA_015106755.1. NCBI lineage: Eukaryota > Metazoa > Chordata > Actinopteri > Cichliformes > Cichlidae > Etia > Etia nguti. Next base: position 1,386 of record VUQG01045673.1, read on the forward strand.
TCTCGTGGTGCAGGAGATAGCCTCAAGATTAGAACAATATTAGGCCATTAGAGGAACTGCACATCTGTTGACTTTTACTCAAATCAAGTAAAATTTTTTGCATGAACCTAACAAAGGTGTGGACATAATTAAATTTAAAAACCAAACAAACAAAGAAACAAATCAAGTAACTATAAAACTAAATCCACACGAAGTCAGGGCATCACGCAGGACTTGAACCCCAGTCTCCTAGATTAAGGTTTGGCCGTAACTATTTCATGATCCCCTTGCGATGTGAGCTCTGTCGCTTAAATCAAACCAGCCACACTTCAGTATTTTTCCCTTTTTTTCCAACTCAGGGAATCTGTGACATCACAAATCCCCCTGATTGATTGGTTGCAATGAGGGGCCTGGAGCAGTGTTAAATGGAACAGCACCATCACTGTGATATAAGCCACATCAGTATTCTTTATGGTTTGGCCTTTCAGTTCTACACAAGTAATCTATAGATATTACATCATTGATAAAGGTGCCAACTTCCTGCTTACAGTTTGGATAAGAAGCCTTCCTGTCTCAGCTTGTCATTTGCACATTGTGAAATTAATGGTTTTTGCCAGTTTGGTGTGGAACAATCTGACTCAGACACCTCGTGAATTCATGGGAATGCAGACTAAGAGCAGGTTTTGTTATGTTTGACCCCACTAATTTCCAGCTAACACGTTATGCAAAAAGAACATTTAATCATTTGTAATTGAGCGGTGTGGTTTCTTCACACGTTCCAGCACTCACACAGTGTCAGAACCAGAACGAGCACAAGTTAAGCCCTTCACACCTTAGAAATAAATGGGGATCAAACCACTGGAAGCACTGAAAACTATGTGGTAACAACCAGAAATGCATCATGCCATACATTTCACAGCCAAAAGACAAATGCCACATACTTAAGTTCGTAACAGTGAAGATGATTGAAGGGAACAGCTTGGTTGTTTTGTCACGCACTGGGCAAGGTGGCTCCTCCCAATAGACCGGGAAAGTGAGCAAAACATCTTTAATCAGTCGTTTGTTGTTAACGTATATTGTCAGTGTGTCACCCCAGTCTCATTCTTACATATTAAAGAGACGTGAGGAATCAAGAGAGGAAACAAGCATCTCTGAGAACGAGAGATAAATTGAGTGGAAACAACCTGAGGGGAGAAAGTATTAAATTCTTCAAATATTTGTATAATATATATTTTTAAACAGGCCTGAAAAACAATTATCTTCATCACACTTTGTTTGACATTCATAAAGCACCCCAGGGTTACAGTGTGCTCACTTCTCACAAAACAATTAGACTAGGCGTGCCACTGTTGGCTGTCATTTATGGTTGCGTAGAAAAAAAGGTTGGACAAATATTTCAAACGGCTCGAACAAGTCAGAGCTAGGAGCTCAAAGGAGTTCCCGGCAGGTTGTGGGGTCAGCAGAGGGTATGCTGGATGGCGAGTACCTGGTAAACTGCAGAGGCTTTCTCACTTCACTCAAGTTCAGCTATGGCATGATTATGGATGTGTATTTAGTTGAGTGAACGGAGTCTAGTATACCGAGTATATTTCGGCTGCTTAGTGCAGGACACAGGGGTGCGTTTAAATTTATATTTTACTCACATTTAGCCATTTAGCCACTTCTTTTCTCCTCTGAATTTGGAAACTGAATGACTGAGGCCTGAAAAATATATTTTATGTGGTTCCACTTCACTTTATCACCCACTCGAGAGACCAGTGATAAGGCTAAGACTAGAATAAGAATAACTGTAATTTACCATCAACCATTAATCCTAATTTAATCTCCTCTTTTTAATTTCTAACCTTAATAAAAATTTTTTTAAAAACCCTCTTACGTCTACCTTCAGTTTAAAGACCTGTCATTTAAATATAGCTGAATCCTTCAATAAATGGTTATTTACTCACCATTAGGACAGCCAACAAGCTGTAAACACTGCACATATTAGCATATTATAAAAGCAGTGGTCTCCTATGTGGACAATAATTAGCTGTGTCATGGTTCTGGTCTTAGAACCTGCAGTTTTATTTTTATAAAACGTTCGTGCTTTTTCATCAGTACTCTGTTCCTGCTACGCTCTGGTTATACCCTCTGTTAATATTTAGTGTTTATTTGTTCCTTCAGTGTTTCCCTGTGTGCTTATTGCTGATTTCTGTTTTATTTTGGTAGTGTTATGATCCTGTGTTTTGCATTTAATTTTACTTTTGTGTGTGTGTGTGTGTGTGTGTCTTCCCTTTGTCCTTTATCACATCGTCTGTTATCCTTCCTTGCGTGGGTGTTTCTGCCTGGATTCTGTTGGTTGTTTGTTTTGGACTTTGTGCGAATGAAGGTGCCAGATGTTATCATTTCTGTCTGTTTTACCCACCTGAATCTAACCTGCCTAGAGCACCAAGACTGACATTAAAACAGCAACTAATTACATGTCAAATTAAACCAGTGAGCTGAAAACGCATAGAAAAGGGAAGCTAATGCAGAGGTGGCTTAAACCTGCGTTCTTTCTAAATGGTCTGCTCTCGCTGCAAAAACATCTAATTTTGCTTACCTGATCTATGATGTAAACACTTTACTGAAGAGTTCATGTTTTTAGTCACTACTTTTAATTCTTATTTAATACAACATGATGTAGATTTTTATCATTATCCTCCCATTTGCAGTAAATTAGATGATAAAGCAGGGAAAATAAAGTTTTATGGACAGAGTTAAATCTGACAGCGCTCCATGATGTAAGTTAGCCTAAACATATGTACCGTTTCATGTCCACCTTAAGGTGTTGCTATTTGCAGGTTTCCACCTCACGAGCATCTGCAGCTTTTCAGTTTTGCTACACGATGACAGACGCCAGAACGCTTAACTCGAGGCTTCAGAGTCACAGTGTGTGGCTGAAAGCTGCTTCATCAGAGGTGAACTCCAGATCACAGCGATAACTGTTAAACCTGCATTTTTATGACCTTTTTCACATTTAATTCACTTGATTCTTACTTTAAGCTTAAGTGTTAGTGTAACTCCAGTTGTGTTGGTCCAGAGCTAATCTTCCTTGTCATTTTAACCCGATGTTTAATCTTGTTTGTTTAGGTATCGAGTAGGAGTGTGTGCTTGCACGCACTTGCACCTTCTAAAACTTACGTTTCTGAGAGAACCATATCTGGATTTCATCTGAGCTTTCTGTTTTCCTTGCAAAAAATTTGACTGCAAGGAATTCTTGTCAGTAATTCTTTGAAAATCTGGACTAATGTGAATTATTTCAGAGTAAAAATACTTTTCCTAATTACACTGAAAGGTAAGGGACACTGAACAGGACCTACCCCTGCATTTATTAACAGTAAAACATCTACCAATTGCCTCTAGTTAAAGTAATTAGACGTAATTTAAAAGAATCATTGATGTATTTGGATACATGTCTGTATAAGAACAGACTTCATGGGAATTTGAGCCTATTCACAAGTTTTAAAAGAAGGCTCTTGGCAACTGCTGTAAAAAATAAACATAAAATTTGTTTATAGTTTCTGTTTATCTAGGAGTTTACCAACATTACTGCCAAGATCAACACCTACCTGTACTGTTCAACATTTTTTTTGCGCAACAGATAAGCAATACAAGCATATCAAACAGAATGGAAGATTCCTACTTCTCTCTGTTGTCTAAAATCCATGTGGATGATGCCACAGATCAGTGCTTCCTTCAGGATAGAAATGTTTCTTCAAATGTTCGTTATTTTTCCTTTAGCCTGCCACACAACATGTTTAATAAGAAATCGTGTCCATAAAGACGAAAACATCATTCCGACTTTGCACATCTTATTCTGGTGTTAACAGCTGATCTTGGAAAAAGTATGATTTGTCGAGTGTTTACAGGCTTTCAGACACGGACACGTGGATCCAGTAGCCAGCTGTAAGTTCACAGCGGTCTCAATCTGAAGCTGAACTTGGCTGATTTTATTTAACAGAGTTTAATTAAGCTCAGGATTATTTTTTGTTTATTGTCCACAGATGCACATTGAACATCAAATTTTCTTACCCAGTCTCCAGTCTGTTAGATGATCTGCAGATGATGTCTGCAACACCATCCATGTTAGTATTTTGGTTGCTGCTGTGTTTGCTTTTCTTTGCAATTCAGAACAACAAGTGAACCTAACTCCACTAACTGCATGTCGAAGGAAGCCAGAGGGCTTAGAGAGAATCCAGGCAGACACATCGAAACACTGAAAGGCCATGGCTGGATGGTGGATTCAAAACCACGACCTTCTTGCTTTAAAGAAATAGTGGCAACCACTGCAGACATACATATCTGCTAATTCGAACTAAAGAACAAATAACTAACTACTACAAGTACTAGAAATCACTCAGTGAAATGGAGTTGGATGCATCTTTGATAGTTTCTAGAATAGAATACAATAGATAGATGGAATAGCCCTTTTTTGCCATTGTGCATGTACAACGAAATTATGGGGTCTCCACACTGACTGTGAGGGAATAAAATGTAAATAGTAAGACAGCAGAAATAAATAAGAAATAGGAGAAATATATACAAAACAAGAGAAAGACACACATTAAAGAACAAAGTCCTTGTAAGTAGTGCACAGAAAAGACTTGGTCTGAGTATAGAGTTGGCATGTGAGTGACCAGAGTGATGAGGGTTCAGACCATGGTTCATGGCTTAGACTGGTGGGTGGGTGGACACGGGTGGGGTGTGTGTGTGTTTGTTAACAGTCCGAATGGCCCAGGGGAAGAAGCTGTTTCTGAGTCTGGAGGTGTGGGACCTGATTGACCTGAGGCGCCAGTCAGAAGGCAGGGGGTCAAAGTGCTTGTGGACAGGGTGCGAGGGTTATCGCAGTTTGCTGTGTTTTCATTTACAGCTGCAAAATATTGCTGCAGGATGCTCCTATCTGCAGCCCGCATGTGTCTTTGCTCAAGGTGTCACATGACAGAATGCAGCAGGGGAGGGGGAGAATCTAACTGTATGTGCATGAGAGGAGCTGTGTTTGCACAGACACGTCTGCTTTGTGATGAAACGGGAGCAACATACTGAACCTAAAGGGGTGAGAAACTGAAACTGAAGTATCCCATCCCCATCTATACATGCCAGTAGCAACACTGCATTAATACTGTCAATGTTTGGATCAGTCCACCCACTCCTACCACAGGCCCCCATTCATATTCATTCCCAAGAGAACTGTATCAGAAGTTTTCTGGTTTCACCCTAGTTGCGAGTCTATGGCCACCCCTTGGCTCCGCCTCTATTCAGAGAATGAAGCCTGTCTGGTCAGGTAACCTTCTTATCCCTGAGTTTTACCACTTGTTATACCTCATATGGAATACAGTTACTTTTTAAGTTAATATATAAAATAATATATAATTTTCAGAGACTCCTTTTATTCTTGTGGTAAGTTTGTAGGTCTGTCACTCTGTAACACCTACTGTAAGAAGCAGATACTAACCGACAGCCTTACAGGCGATACATTTGAGCCTAATCTTAGCTGCATTTGCATTTATGGCTTAACTACCACACAGTACTGGCAAATGTTTTCAGATGTGTTTTGCTAAGCAGAATCACCATGAGTCACCCTGAGTAAGTTCAAAATGCGGCCCACAGAAAAAACTGCAGATGTGGCATAGACAGACGTGGTATGAGCAGACGTTAACTTCCGCTCTCTGTTAGCCACAGACTACCTTTAAACGGAAAGAGTCGACATTTCACCTGGCCCATAGAAGGTGGACCTGCGCCTGACTTTGGGCATCCTGTCTTCAGCCTGTGTCAACAGCTCAAAATGCCAACTGTGAGGCGCATTAGAGTGAAACGTTCATCTCTGTCAGGATATTATTTTTGGTCCCGTCTTTGTTATGAGCGAATTATTCTATAAAAGATCATTCCCACATACTTCTTCCAAAAGAGAAATTCATCTTTCATTTCCTCCTCAGATTAAGAGGCTTAATTAAAAATGACGATCGGCACGAACAATGGCCAACACCCCTCTTGAACAAAATATGTAATGACGGCCGTTACAGCGAATACCAAAAAACCCCACCACGCCTGGTCACACCTGCAGTGACGAGCAGCATACCTGTTTGGCAGCTCCCTCCTCTTGTTGCCCTATAAAACCTTCCTCCAGGCTCCGTCAGCACCAGCTCTTGCGTACCACTCCTGGAGACTTAGCGATCGCCGCACCTGAGAACAGAGAACGAGTTATCATGACCTCCTCCATCCGCACCGGATTATCCACTCTTTCCCTCTCCTCCGCTCCCAACCTGGGAAGCTCTCGGGGCACAAGGAGCGTCTATGGCGGGGCAGGTGGTAGAAACGTCCGGGTGTCTTACGCCTCCAACGGCCTCGGCTCCGGCTTTGACTTGTCACAGGGGCTCTCAGGTGACAGCGGCAGCTTCTCCGTATCAGGTAACGAGAAGGTGACTATGCAGAACCTCAACGACCGGCTGGCTTCCTACCTGGAAAAGGTGCGCTCTCTGGAGACTTCCAACGCGCAGCTGGAGCGTCAAATCCGCGAGTGGTACGAGAAGCAGACCCCCACTGTCAGGGACTACAGCAAGTATGAGAAAATCATCGAAGACCTGCGCAGAAAGGTGAGCTCTCCCCTTCAGTAAATATTCAAGTAAAGAAAACAATTTTAAAACTTCAAAAAATGAAGCAGAACTCTTCTTTCCAGCCCTTAAACTTTTTTTTTTTTTTTTTTTTTACCTTTTCTGCATTAGCTGATGATGGAAATGTCTTTATCTGTGTGAAGACAAACATAAAAACAAACACAAGTTAACATTTCAACACATATCGTTTGTTTCCCAAAGGAAGTCGTCTGCTTGTTTTAAACACCAATAAGGCAGATTAACAGAAGCATATTTTTTTGTTACTTTGCAACATCCTTCAGTAACATATGGGATGCTGACACACCAGCAGCATCATTCAGTTGTCTGTCTGCGGAATGTGGTACAGTCCTGAAAAATCAGCATCTAACATTAGGAACTACATGAAATGACAAACTGGACTTTGTTACTCAACAGGATGTACAAACCCTGCCAAGAGTGATGCTCAGCAACACTTGATGAACAAAATAGCTCTTTGATCCTGTTAAAGCATTTACACTGGAATGAATGAATAAAGTTATTTCATGTAATAACACAACCTTGCCGGCCCACATTCTGGACAATGAGTCACTAACACGCCTTTGTGGTGGTATTATATTCGGATTAGAATCCACTCACGCTATTTCTGCTTTGTTTATTTTTCCTAGATCGGCTTGGCCACACAGGACAATGCCAGGCTGATGCTGCAGATCGATAACGCCAGGCTGGCAGCAGAGGACTTCAGAGTCAAGTGAGTGGGAACATTTGCCGATCTCTGTGCGGTGAAAATATAATTAGTTGACTGGCATTTATTTAGACATGACTTCACCTATTCTTGTTCTCTGGCTGCCCGGAGATATTATCACTGGGCTGTGAAAGTCTACAACAAAAAGGAAAAAGTGGTTGAACTGGCCGAGCTGGTTTTTGAGCTAACTCTACATTGTCTTTTTTTGTTGTTGGTTTTAACATCAATCGAGCAGCTACAGCAATATAAGCAATATTTTATCCCCAACAGGTTTGAGAATGAGCTGGCGGTGCGCATGTCGGTGGAGTCGGACATCATCGGGCTCCGAAGGGTTCTGGATGACCTCACCGTGAGCCGGTCTGATCTGGAGATGCAGGTGGAGGGTCTGAAGGAGGAGCTGGTCTACCTGAAGAAGAATCACAAGGAGGTGAGCGGCCTGCTGTCACTAACATCAGAGTGCCAGAACAAAAAACCAGAGATGTGATGCATTTCCCTTGAAAGTCTCACGGCTGCACACCCAGAAAACAGAGTGCAGAACAAAAGCATTAAAGTAGTTTTTGATGAGTCAGTTCATCAGCAATTTGATATCATTTGCCTACCCAAACAGCCGGTATTCCAGAATTTGTTTAGATCATTTTAATGTGCCTTCAGAGCCTCAGGCTGATAAAAAAAGATAAGACTTTTCAGATGACAGCCCAGGTCTGCTTACAATGATGAAAGTCTCATAAATGTTCATCAGCATAAAAAAACACATCCAAAGAAAAATGACCCAGTGTAATTTTTTGCTGTCCTGTGTGGCCACATAGAACAACAATGGGATACAGTGAAAACACAGTGAGTCAGCAGCACACAGAGTCATGAACTGAATCAGTATGTGGCTACATGAATGCAGTGTTTATTAATTTCACATTTCTGTACTTTCTACAACAGTCTGGTTTTAACTGGCTCTTCACCTCAGGACCCAAACTGTTTTTTTTTCTCTCTTAGCGTTTCATGATCTTACCTGTTACTGTTGTCATGGTTTCAGGAGCTCGCAGCCCTGCGTGGACAAGTTTCAGGCAGCTGTGTGAATGTGGAGGTGGACGCCAAGCCTCAGGAAGACCTGAACAAGGTCTTGGATGAGATCAGAGCTCAGTATGAGGGCATCAATGAAAAGAACCGTCGTGAGATGGAGGCCTGGTATAAGGTCAAGGTGAGGAGAAGAGGCTGCACTTTGAACTGAATCATCTCATGTCTGCACTAAAAGAAATGTGATCACCCGATGGCTTGAATATCTTCGTGACCATTTTTGTGTCCATTTTGATACCTTTTAGTTTGATGACCTGAACAAGCAGGTGGCTTCCAGCACAGAGACCCTCCAGTCCTCAAAGACTGAGATCAACGATCTCAAGAGGACCCTGCAGGCCCTGCAGATTGAGCTACAGTCCCAGATCAGCCTGGTAAGGAAGGCTCTACACAGATAAACGTTTCTCTCTCAGTACTGCAGCAACACATTTGGCAGCATTTTCCTGAGCACACCACAAACCGCAGTTACTCAACCTGCCAGTCACCATTTTTTATGCCTTATGCCACTCAAGTGGAAATACGAGTTTCAAAACAAGCAATTAGTACTTGACACACACTCATTTATCCTCGTGCGTTTACTCTCCCATGAAGAAATCTGCCTTGGAGGGTCAGCTGTCAGAGACAGAGTCCCGCTACAGCCTGCAGCTTAGCCGGCTCCAGGCTATGGTTGACGGCCTGGAGAAGGAGCTCAGCGAGATGAGGGTGGACATCGAGAGGCAGTCCATGGAGTACCAGCTGCTGCTCGACATCAAGACCAGGCTAGAGATGGAGATTGCAGAGTACAGAAGATTGCTGGATGGAGAGGATATACAGTAAGTTACTTATAAATAAACATCTATCACTGTAAATCTAACTACTTTTGCAGTAAAGCAGAGGTTTAAAACTGGTGCCAGTGGCTATATTAATGTGGTAGTGTCTGGCAACAATGCTTTTAAAGTCAGCCAAAGCTGAAGAGAGGAGCAGAAGTTGCAGCTAATCCAAAAAACATCGACTAAAAGTTTTGTAATCAGTAAAGACATGGTTTGGCGACCATCGGAATAGTTCCTGGGTTATTCCAAGGTTAGCTGCATAGGCGAAGACCACCCTCACTAACTTCTGATGCACTCCCAGTCATTTTGTTCTATAAGCAGGCCTGAAATATAGCACAAACACTCAGTTCAAGAGTTACTCCTTGTCAGCTTTCAAAGGGTAAAGGGTTGGATGAAGAAACAGTGGTAACTACTCTTCCTGCCAGAAGAAGGAAACATAAGTAAAACTAATGTGTCCTAATCTTAAAGCTGTGGGCATTTAAAACAACAACAACAACAACAACATAATTTTGTGTTATAGTTTGTTTTATTAAAGCGAAGATTTGGGAATGCTAAGCATCCTTGAAACATTAAAATGTTTCAAAAAGCACAAACAGGAAAGGCAGGTCCAGTTCAGTATCCCAAGTATTCTCAGAAAGCAAGAGGATACAGCACTCTGTGGACAAATATAGCAAACTTTAACCCTTAATAAAATCAAACCAGCTGAGCTATAAAAATTCCCCCTCCATATAGTTGTCATAAAAGAGGAAATTGGCTGTAAAGACTTTTATTTTTTTTTATCTTATTCTATTATATACCAGGCTGTAAACATGTTTATTTCTGCTGTAAAGCTAGACACTTTAACATGGGAGTTTGTGGACACTGACTCACATTTGGAGTTTTTTATCTTTTACTTTTTTTAAAACTTTTTTTTCTTAAACTCGTAGCAAACTAAAATTAACTTTTGTCTTTCTTGCAGAAAAACCGTTAAGGTCGTCGAGGTCAAAGAAGAACGTAAGTTTACATCACTGCTACTTTTATTTATTTAAATGTTGTTGCCTGGTAAAATGACACATACTACAGGTTTAAATTATGTTCCTATTCGCTCTGCAGGTAAACCAGTCATAACCCAGAGGAAAAAGGTGGTGATTGAGGAGATTGTTGATGGCAAAGTGGTGTCCCGCAAAGAAGATGTGGACACAGAGGTCATCAGCAAGTAGACAGACTCTCAGCAGATCTGTACCAAATAAAACAACCAAAAGGTGCCCTTCCTGTCCTCGGACGTCTACTAAAGCTTTTCGGGAAGAGAATTTGTAAATATTTCTCTCCTAAATCTTTTTTTTTTGTGTTGATATTTGGGTTTTTTTTTCAGAAGATATTTATTCTGATTTAATGTTTTAGAAAATAACAAAGCTATTAAAATTGGAATAAAAAAGTTTCTAAAAACCAGCGACAAGGACAAGGAGTCTACTCCTGCAGTACCTGACTCATACATTAGGTGGCACTGTCAAACAGATTAGTGAAAAAGCGTTTGTGCAAAGTCAATTTGAATATTAAGGTATAGTTTCAATGTTGTATGAATGGAAATGGCATTTTATGTAGCAATTCTTACATTAACAGTGCTGAAGGTGTTACATGTTGCTTTTTTATAAGGGAGCAAATATCCTTGAAAAACAGACCACTGTGCACTGTGATATTCCACAGAATGAGAACAGACCTCGCCTCCCATAAACATTTGTGTCTCTGAGCTCTTTGTGTCCTTGTTTTCATTTCCTCAAATGAACAAACATCTGCCTTCCTTTTTGTGTCATTTTCCTGTGCTTAAACACAAGAAACGCACACAAAGCTTTCAGTTCTTCCTTCGTGCAAAAACAACATGCACATCATGCCTCATAATTAAACTTAAGTTGACACACTGCAGTTTTGCTGCTACTTTTAGGGACTGTACAAAAACAATTAGCAGGTAACAATATATTTTCTTGCTTAAATAATGTTTTTAGAGCAGGTATATTTTTCATGCAACCAATTATTACACACACACACACACACACACAAATTTTTGCTTATTTGGAGGCAAATGCATTAACGTAATCTTAATTATAAACCATAATTAAAATGAAAATGATGTTTTGCAAATCTAGCTACACCTCTTCACCTCTTGTGGGCAATTGCTGTCTGTAAGTATTAAATATACATATAAGTCTACAGATTTACAATAAATTTATAATTAATGCTTCTAATCATCCCCACCCCTACCCATAGCATACATCTAATGAATTACACTGTGTGCTGCAAACATGGTGCTTAATAAAGTATTTAGGATCAGCTCTTAACATTTAACATTCGTGCGAGACTGATGTTACTGTAGCTTTATCATATTTATCATACGATTATTAATGATTACTAAATACAGACTACATGTAATTACACAAAAACACATTTTAAATGTTAATGTTTTTCCTTGGTTTGTTGTCCAAGCATGAAATCAGGGCTGAGCTGAGAAAGATGTGAAGAGTTTTTTCAACAGAACCAACAGAAACTTTTTTTTTTGGGGGGGGTGGGGGTCACATGTTCAGACTTTCTTCCCCATTAAAATGAATGAATTAAAAGTTCCTTACTCTCACTTTAAGCGACCATAAACATCGTGATAGTCTCAACAGCTTGAAAAAAGACGCAGACTAGACTGCTGCAAGTCTTTTTGTGGACTTTACCTGTTAGTTTGAGAACTGATGAGAACTGAAGAAACCACTTGGGTGAGAGGTGAAACAACTTAACAGACTCAAAGAAGTCCAGTTTCCTTCTATTTTCAAGCTCTTGCAGTTACCATGACCTGGATGACTGAAAACCTACACAGACATAAACTTCTTGTAGTGCAGGGGTCTCGAACTCCAGTCCTCGAGGGCCGGTGTCCTGAAACTTTTCCCTGTGTCCCTGTTGCAACACACCTGAATACAATTAGTAGGTCATTAGCAAGACTATAGACCTTGACTGGATGCTGAGATGGCAGCTCAGCCATTTGATTCATGTTACAGCAGCTCATGAATGAATGAACATGGTGCAATAAAAGTACTTTTAGAAGTACATATTTCCAAACACTTACAATTACTTAAATTTAATTGATATGTCAAGTTCTATAGTCTTGCTAATGACCTACTAATTTTATTCAGGTGTGTTGCAACAGGGACACATGGAAAAGTTTCAGGACACCGGCCCTTGAGGACTGGAGTTCAAGACCCCTGATGTCACTTATGAAGTGTTTCACTCCTCTCTGCTCATGCAGTGTATGTTTGTGTCCACTAGATGTCAGTATACTCACAAAGATCGTTGGTTCCTCTTAACTTCTAACCTTTCTGCAAAGTCTTTGACATGTGGAGGTGATGCTTATTTTTGCCCTGCAACAGATTGGCGACCTGTCCAGGGTGTACCTCACCTCACCATGTGACAGCTGGGACAGGCTTCATACTCACGTCTATTTTTAGATTCAATAAGAAATAAACCTAATTTAAAATTAATGTTGGCTGACAAAAAGGTAGATTTGAACCATCACCTTACGCTGTGCCTGCTGTTGAGCCAAGCGTGTTAATGTGCATTTTCATTTTTTAAACAATATTCTTGATTCTTTCTTTAAATAAAAGAAAGATGATTATTAAGTGTATGAGTCATAGGCTCCATTGCAATATGAGATATGACAAAGCAATATTTATGAAAAAAATTGTTCACTCATAGCGACAAATAAGCTATATATGTTTATTTATGGACTCAGTGTCTAGAAACTACTAGGCTGTGTTAATTATTTTCTCACTGTAGTTCATCTTTTTTCAGATGTGAGTGTTTTTATGATCTGGTCTGGCTCAAGTCCAAGCCAAGGCCAGGGGAATTTCCATGAGTTTTGGAATAGAATGGCACAGGGGGGAAGAAAGAACCTTAGTTCTTAGTTTTTCCTCAAGAGAGGACCCAAATGCAGGCCAAAGAGGGAGGATTAAGCTACAAAAGTCAACCCTTTAATAGCTGATAATAAAAAACACAGGTACAACAGGTATTGTCAAGCAATAAAGGAACACAAAAGGGGCACAATGAGCATGAGGAACACGAGGTGCATAAAAGAAAAAGAAAAAAACAACCCAAGGAAACAAAGCAACCAGAGACGAACACAGAAATCATTACCAAAATAAAACCGAAGAAAAATGTGAACCCTGAGGAACACATGAAAAAAAGGAAAACAGGAAATGAAGACCATGACAGTTTTAAGTTAAACATCGCAAAAAGCATATTATTATTATAATATTCACTATTATATTTGCCATGACGCAGAAGTAGAATGACACAGTTTTCAGTGAGAACAGACCAGTACATCTCTTACAGGTGTCATGTGAGACTGTTATGAACGAGAGCAAATGAAATGTCGGTCATTTTCGCAAGACTGGAGATAAAAGTGCTGAATATTGTATCTGCAAGATGGTGTTTGTGTGTATTTGTATGTGTGTGTGTGTGTGTGTGGGGCGGGGGGCATTTACAGGAAATCAGAATATTTGATCAGATAAACTGGCACACTGGTTCTGATATGTTCACCCTGTGATTTCAAATTAAAAGAAATGTTTTACAAAGTGGTGAAAGCAGCTCGAGACTCTGTCCTTATACAACTAATCCCAGTTAAGCAAGAGTAAAGTTTTAGCATCAAAATATAGTTAAAGTACCTTAATTTTATCATTAATTCCTTCTCTATTTGTATTTATTAATGATGAATATGTACTATAGGGTTTTTTAGATAGGGTTTAGGGAGATTGATTAATTAATTTGTATATCACTTTGAGATGGTTTTAACTACTTATATTCTGCTGGGTAGCTTTATCTGATGATATCCGATACGTATGTACAAAGCAGCATTTGAAAGCTAGAAACTACATAGACAATCTAATATGTTCTCATCCAGTGTAAGGTTAACAGTGATCCAGCCCATGTTTTGGTGAGGGGGCATCACCCCACACCTCCCAGAGGGCCCAGTTTTTCCACTTCCTGTTAGAAGCTTCCTGAGTGGAAAGTTTGCGGTGTAGTTTCATCTCCTGTAACATGTAACTGTAATATGATAAAAAACAAACTCCGGATTATGTGTGCGTATTCTTATATTTACTCCTGTGTGATTGCGGCTGTCAGAGCTGGTTAAATAAAAACAGTAAAGGTCGCTTTAAGCTCTGCTTCCTCCTGCAGACTTTCACACTCTGCAGCAGACTGTAGCACGACTGTTGCACTCAGGGCTGGGGTCCCTAGTCACGACCTAAATGATGACAAAATCCTGCACCACGGGAAGCTGACGTCACCGCGGTACAGTCACCTCTCCGGTGACGTCACGTGGCGGAGGCCGGGCGGCAGCATAAACAGAAGCCGAGAGTTTAATGCCATCTGCTGGACGGACACAGCCTCTCACCCAGCATCATTACGTCATCCGGGAGAAACCGGTGCCACCTGGGAGTCCGGAGCTGAATGCAAAATGAGTCAGGAAGCGAAGGAGCAGGGATGACCGGCCTGTAGTGAGAGAGGGCGAGCTTATTAATGGACAGGAGCTGGTTGAAGGAGCAGAGAGCACCTCACTCTCTGATATCATACAAACAGATCTCGGAAGTTTACACTTAATACCTGGAATCGATAGGTTTTTCTTATTGTGTAAAACACACATGCACACACCTAAAAAAGTTTATCAAATACTTTCTAAAAATCAGTGAATTCATTCCAAAAATATTGTGCAGATTACTGAAAAACCTAAATATTCATTAATTTCTGCCTTTTTTTGTACCATACTTTCCTCCAGACTACAATAAATGTCATGTGGTGTCCAGTCGTGTGTCGCTCTCTGTAAAGAACAGTATAAAACAATATTATTCTCGGAGCAAACCAAGCTGGCTAATTAAACACAGAGGTGGCTGACACATGACAAAAATGTTGATGAGTATACTTTATGGAAATAGTAAAGTTAGAGTTTTCAATGTGGCACAAAACTCTGTAGATAGTCTTCTAGGCATTTATTAGTTATTTGTTAAATCTGGTAAAACACATATCACAGGACAGAGGTGGTGCTGCAATTAAAAATTTCATGGGGAAAAAATTACAAAAAGTAGAAAGTATGTTTATCAAAGTAAGATAACACTTTGTAAAAGTTATTTAAAACTAGTCCAACTATGAAAATTAAAATACAAAATGTTTTATTTAATGTAAATAATATTTCTAAAAAATGAATCTAAGTCAACTTAAATAAAAAGTTTAAGGAAAACATGTTCTGTTTTAATCTTTAGTCGTTTGGTCAAAATATTAAATATAATAAACTTGAGAGAGATTCAAGATTCAGTTGAGTCAAGTGTTTCTATTGTATTACCTGTCCTGTATTCGTTCCACTACACCAAATACACCTTTAGTCAAAGAATCCACATATTATCATAATAAAAACAAAATAACTAACATTGATAGTAATAAAAACTGAATTGAATTAAATGAGAAATTCTATCCTGGAAACCAAACAAAATATGAAAATATATTTAAAAACTAAATTAAAATTAAGCTAGAGCTTTTAGTCTGGACAGAGTGTTTTATTTTGAAAACTGGCCACATCCTCTATGCTGTTCCTGTGCATGACTCCCAGTATGCTCTGTGTAGCCTGATGCAATTCACCCTGGTGAATGTGAGACAGCCAATCCCAGACAAGCCCCCAATTTGTAATTTGCAGAATTTAACAGAAACTTTCCCCACTAGCGGGCAGTGTTTTGGCAGTGGGATTATTGAATTATTTTTGGATGTGTCCTGCTGTATATTTATTTGCCTTTTTCCCGTTAGCCCATAGCTTTTATTGATTTTACTGGTTAAATAAAGGTTATTCTCACTCACTGCACCATCTTGTGGTATGAAGCAGTATTATATGAAGGTATGATCTAGCCATAGTATGGTGATTTGCATGACAAGCAGAAGATCTCTTTTTCAGTTCTGGGAGATAACACAGCTGACTTCGGGGTTGTGCTGGTATGGCATCTGCACCAAAACAAACAAACAAACTGCCAAATCAAACATGTGGTGCTTGTTTGATTCCTAATCTGACCCTAGATTGACTTTGGTTATTATCGCTTTAACACAACACTCAGATATTTTGAACATGAAGTCGTCCAAAATGTCTTTGCAATTTTTGTTTGTTTTGCTTGTTTGTACATTCAGTAAATAACTAGATGGGTTTGAATTTTTTGAATTATTTTAAACACACACCGTTAACAATGAAGGAAGCATCGATAGAAACTACAATATTAAAACCGACTGAACACCAATCAGCCTGGCAGTTAGTCAACAATTACTTATATGCAATGAACAAAGATGGGGAAAATGAACAAAAGGGAAATAAATGGATGCCAGGGCCTCCAAGGCTAAAAGGACCCAGAGAAACCACATTTCTTTCAAGAATAACACAAACCCATAAGCTACATAATGTTAGAGCTCCCTGCTTGGCAAACCGCCAAACGGGGGAAAGCTGGATTAAAGGGAAATGTCAGAGACCCCTGCCCAACTTCCATTGCCTTAAAGGCCGATGTAAAGCGCGTGAAGTAAGGAGGTCAATCTAAAGTCTGTATCCGGACACACATTTCAAATGACGTCAAAGAATGGTTAGATCAAGCTTTGTGCGGCAGCTGCTTGTGCTTGCTTGTGCTTGATGCAATCTCAGGTCCGAATACGGAAGAATAAGCTCGTTACCTGCTCTCCTGGTTTGGAGCTTTTGAAAAATACACCATAACCACGACGTGGAGTCGCTCAGGTGTGGAAACTGCTCACAGAGAACTGAGCTGCTGTCCGTGGTGCTGAAAGTGATCGTGCATTAAACCGGCGGTGATTTATTCCAGTTGACAAAATACAAAAGCATTGAAAGGGTACCGGAAGCAGCCGGTAGTGTCAGACACCGACAAGCTTTGTGCTCCCTGAACTTTGCATGGTTTTAAGATGCGCGTGCCCGAGCGATGCCTGGGATGGTTAAGGACCCCATTCTCAAATGAGTAAGCGCGCCTCTGCAAAAACGGGAGAGGACGGTGGGCTGCATTCCCATTGACTGAGAGAGAGAGAGAGAGAGCGAGAGAGAGAGTACGGACTCCGCCTATACCAACCCAACATCCAGCTCCAGTCCGACGACGGCGGAGGCTCCACAGATCAGCCGAGCGAAGAAGAACCACTGTCCCCTCCTCAGCTCGACTCAATTCCCGGCGTGAAAAAACGGACATGGGCTCCGTGTGAATCCGGGCAGTGGAGGGGAGAGGAGGGCAGGCGG
>VUQG01045673.1:23819-37505 GCA_015106755.1 Etia nguti
TCGCTCACACACACACACACACACACACACACACACACACACACACACACACACACACACACACAGCTAATCTCCCTTTACCAGAGCTCCCCAGTGCTGTAAGGCTGCAGGGTGCACGGAGAGGGCAGCGGAGCCCTCCGCCCTGTATGCCGTCTGATATGGCTGCTACTGTCCAAGAGGTCAGCTACAGCTGAGAGACAAGGTCAAAAACAGGCTGGGTCTTTGGTTCTAGCATCTGTTCTAATGTGTGTAGTCTGGTTTTTGCCTTATTGAACTGATTGTTTTTCCTCTTATTTATTATTTACATAAACAGTGAGAGATTGATTGTAATGTTACAGGGTGAGAGGTCAAGACCAGAGAAGTACTGCCTGACTCTGTCGTAGTTCTTTCAAAATAGACCACTCCCCTTTCTGCATAAGTTCCTGTATGTAAATAATCTGTTACAGGTAACCAGTATTTACACATAAAAACCTCACAGAGTTACTACAACTAAAGAACTTTTAAAATATGAAAAAACGAGCTCCTGGTAAATATTATGACCTAATGCCATTTACTTTCTCTGACTTAGCTGTCCATCCACTTATCCGGTGGACTGGCGTAACTCAATGTGATGCTGATTTCTGTGTTTAAAAGCTGAAAAAATGAAAAGGACAATTAAAATAAAAAGCGAGCTTTATTAAAAGTAATCTCCATCGACAACGACGGTGCAACACAACACTTTTATGAAGAAAAGAAAACTGCGTTTACACTGAAGGTTGCCTGGGGACTGACCAGCACAAGGGACATGAGGCACGTAATCAGGGCAGGGCAGCCAATCACAAGAGGAAGAAGTAACCCTGTTTCAACCTGTGAAAGAAACCCTGCCTTTATTGTAAAATAGGAAATAAACAAAAGACAACTAACAACAGATTCAAGACTCACACTTAGATAACCATGAAAACAAGCACATGGTGAGACAGAGGTAGAAAGAGGGAAGCACTGGGGAGACTGTGCCACTACATCTACTGCTAAAATGATCAAGATGTGAACTAAACACAACATCACAAAAGTGAATTTCATCCTCAGATTAAACTTAACGTAATAACAACAACCAAAGACACGACAAATATCACAAGAAATAAAAAAAAAAAACGAAGTCTACTAGAATATTAAAGAAATCAACAGAAGAACCTAGAAGTTCACCAAACACAGAAGATCTAATCTTCAAACAGCAAAATGATGATATGAGCCAGACAGAAACTAAAACTCAAATATATGTTAACTAAGAATCCAGAACTCAAAAACCACAGAAAACCCTTGGGCCGTGACAGCAGCGGCTACAATTATGTCACCTTACCAAATAATATCTGAAATAGCTGAAATAAAAAGGAACATTTTCAGATCAGACTGAAGAGTTTCAAGGTTTCTGGGAGAAAAATGCTAATGCTGAATTATGGATCAGGTCTGAAAATAGCACACACTTGGAAGTGGTTCCTGAAATATTTAAGTATTCAGTTCACTGGCTGCTGTTGATGCTCTGAACCTTTTTTGTTTCTTGTTAACCTGATTCATTTTTGTCCTGAAGTTAAATTGCACTAATTACAGCGTGTAGTGTTTGCACTTTGTTCCAGTGCACAGACAAACTGTGAGCACGGACTCTTGAATGCACACAGGGAAGCATGTGTGCAGGTTTTTTCCTATTTTACACTGGTAAACACTCACACTCATGCAAGATCATACGCAGCGTACGCTCAAAATCGGCACCCACCCACCTCCACATGATGCACACGTTCTGACAGCATGTGTACCGCCATCCTTATAATGAGAAGTGAAACAGAAGGAAAGGACACTCTAGCAAAGACAGCACGCCTGCGTTACTGCACAGTTTGTCCTGTTGCTTTGCAGCGAGCGTTCACTCGCTTTCCAGACAGCTGGAGCGAGTGTGAGTCCATGTGCTTCTGTGTGTGTTTGAGTTTCCTGGACTGGATCGTCACACTTTGCTCTTAATTAAAAGAACTCCGAGGCAGTCGGGTGTGTCTGCAACACCTGGAGGGAATAGAAGCCCGGTGTGTGTTTGTGTGCATAGTTCTGAGCTTCCGTCCGTCATCTTTTCACTTAATTTTCACTTAATTTGCAAGAGGAAAAAAAAGAGTGTACTGTACCTGTGTGTATGCATGTGTGTGTCCAATGCAATAAATATGGGCCAGAATCTGGGTTTGAAAGCCAGAGACTTAACTCCCTGTGGGTTGAATGTGGATGGGCCTGTTCACACATTTTCTGCACATTATTTCTTGGGCTTTTCTGCAGCATTCATTCAGCTGAAAGCTTTCTGTCGCCAGAAACAATGCTCAGCAAAACACAGGGACGGATTTTTACAACTCCCGATGACATTCAGTGACAGTTTTTGTTTAACGCTCACTTCTGCCATGTGCACATTGTTTTCTTTTTCTTTTGCCATTATCAGATATTCTCTGATTATTTCTTTCAGGAGAAATAATGTGGTTATGGTTAAAAAACAACAACAAAAGTTTGAGGAAGGTTGTTTGGTTGTAAAAAGGGTTAAAAATGTTGGAATCTGAACTTCAGCCAGATTTGTTATAGCTTCTTTTCCACTTTTTACCACAACTATTGGTTATACTTTAAAATACATATTAGTCAAGAATAATCATAAATTCTGTGATACTGAGTTATTTGAACTGCTGGTTCCCCCATGAAACTATGTGAAGGAGTGACTTGTCAGTTTTAACCGTCTGTGAATGCAGACGTCTACATTTCTTTTTTTCATAAATATCCATCTGTCTTAGGGCGACAGGCAGGGTACACCCTGGACAGGTCGCCAGTCTGTCACAGGGCTAACACATAGACAAGGGCAATTTAGAGTCAAAAACTAACCTATCCCCACTAACTGTATGTCTTTGGACTGTGAGAGGAAGCTGGAGTACCCACGCAAACACAGGGAGAGCAAACTCCACACAGAAAGACCCCAGCTTGAGGGTGGAATTGAACTCAGGACCTTCTTGCTGTGAAGGAACAGTGCTAACCACCATGCCACCCATGCATTTTTGTTAAACAATTAAAACTAAAGACTGTATAATGCAGACGCTGCTCTTAAAATCGATGGACTGAACCAGTGTCGTGCCGTGCGACAGGGGGCTTAAAAGCAACTTTAGGCTCCACCCCCACTGTGTCCCTGAATCAGATATATGGAATCAAATAGATGATTAACAATAAAACTAATTAAGTGAAAGTAATGCTTTTTCTAAGAATATTGTGTAATCAGTACCCTAGGTGGTCATGAATGTAAACAATGTAGACTACATAAACACAAGATGGATGTTATCACTGTGATATCATCCTTTACTTTGTGAAATCCTGTTATCAATCGATGTTTTTTTCTTCATTATATACTAAAATCTGTAATCACGTGATGAG
This sequence comes from Etia nguti, assembly GCA_015106755.1. Taxonomy (NCBI): domain Eukaryota; kingdom Metazoa; phylum Chordata; class Actinopteri; order Cichliformes; family Cichlidae; genus Etia; species Etia nguti. The sequence goes on from VUQG01045673.1 coordinate 27,231, forward strand.
GAAACTACACAGTCCTACTGTAGTGAGTTTTCAATCTTAAGGCAGAACTTGAACCTAGTGATTAAGACCATAAAGTCATCAGGAAACTATTGAGATATCGAATATAATCAGAAGTAATTTCGTTTGCTTTGCCCTCCTGACTATTAAAATGAACGAATGTTCTTTCCTTTTCAGATCCCTTAGTTATGTCCATCGTTTATGTACAGCCTATGGTTTCAGTGCAAAAAGCTGAAAACAAATGTTTCATCTAAACAGATGCAGAACAAAGTCAGTCTAAATTTGGAGTCATGCTTCCATAATTGTGATGAATGTCTGCCTATTACTCTCAGCATCAACAGTCTTTGACTTTACTCTCTTCTGGTCTCAATAATAGAGTGTATGTAAATGATGTGACAGCATTAAATCCATATTTTACATGCAGTATGGTAAATAAACTGGTTTATGTTTATAAATGTAAAACTACAGTGACTTCTTTAAACATTGCTCTTTAAATGGGAAGTTATGAACTGGGCCAAAAAACACAGCATCTGTGGAATGGTTTTCCCAGTTTGGCTTGTAAAAGATTAGATTAGATTTTCTTTTCCCCGCCTGATCAGTCCAGGCTTTTCTCATCAGTCACAAAGGCTCATGTGGCTTCATAAGAGCAGCGAGGGTTCAAAACCTGCTGGTAACCCTTTTGAGAAGAGCGTAGACATTTGCATGGTATAGGTATATTAACAACATTATCTCGCTAATAAATAGTAATGATTAAATAAACACTGCTTAGCTTAGGAGTAAATCTAAAAAGGTTTCTGCCTCACTTGACTATTTTTGTGCACTTTGGGAAACAGCCTCGTGTCTGTGTGTTGATACAGCTGCACACACTTGATATCTGGTTAATCATTAGCTACAGCATCAGAGACACAGGGAACAAAATGTGTCAGAGAAGGAGGTGCAGCCTTATCAGACTCACAGAGGAAGGGAGGAGGTGGAGGCTCGCGGTGTCTGGCTGAGTGTGCTGAGAGTGAGCGACCTGAGTGAGTAGCCCCCTTTAGTGCTCCCAGACCTCAGCAGCATTAAAGTTTAATGAGAATGCATTCTGCTTGGGTTGACCAGACTCTCTACATTGCTCTCCCTTCATCTCTGTCTGTGTTTGTGGTCAAAGGAAGCCATGGGAGTGTATCCTGAGCGGCCACACACACAGCAGGCTACGGGATCAGCACATAAACGACCTCCGCACGCTGACTTAAACAGCACGCCAAACAACAGAGCAAACGTTTGCAAACATGCTACATCACGAACAGCTGACCACACCTGTGATTAGTACAAGTGCAACTCGATGTTCCCCATATTTCCCTAGTGAGGAGCAACTTTGTGTGTTTAAGAAAAAGTAACGCATTATTGTCATAAAAACTATTATTATTATTATCATAGGCCATAAATAACGTCTGGTTTTAGGAGACAAATATGAAGCATCTAAAACAAAAAAGCTTTGAGAAATTAAATCATAATAAAACCACCATCACTGGATCTCTTTTTGCTAACTGGAACAATTTTAGTGATGTACTGAATGTAAAAACATTTAGATTAAACGCACTAGTTAGCCTGCCCTTTAACAGTTTCTGAGCCTGCTCCACAGCTTAGCTTCTGTATAACAGGGGTGTCAAACATACGGTCCTCGAGCCAAAAACGAGCCCACTAGAAATTTTTATTTAGCTACTTGGACGTTTTGCAATGTGTCTCTCTGATAGAAGCAGAGCATAATGTTTGAACAATATACGTCTCTGATTCTGAAGGATTTTGTTGTTGGGGTGTTTTTTTGGAGGCAGAAGTGACCTCATTTAGACAGGAGGGTGGAGTTATCAGCTAATACTAGCAAGCTTAGTAAGCTGCATCCATACCTGAATCGGTGCAATGCACGTGCTAATTGGGGTGGTTGTGGTTCAGAAGGTAGAGGAAGTCATCTAGTGCTTGGAAGGTTTGACCCCTGGCTGCTCCAGTCTGCAAGCCAAAGTATACTTTGTGCACGTTAAAACCCAGGATGTTAACATGTTTTTTTCTGCTGTAACATGGGAGTCTGATTGCCTCACTTTTGTATCTAGCCTTAAGTAGCTACATGTGGAACTGTATGTTTTGCCACTTTGCCTGGACACTTTGCTTCAACGTAGAATGGATAATGTCATGGGAGTTTTACAGGCCACAGTTAATGCTGCTGTCTGAGGTGGTTAAGTCAAGGAGTTGCGCAGATGTGTATTTTTTTTTTCATTTGTGGCTCATTGTGTGTGGAGGTTGGGAGAGCAGGATGGATAGAAGAAAATGACAAAGGAGGTGGCGTGCAACGGAGAAGAGACTGCTGGGATACAGTGAGGGGATTAGAGGTCGCCTGTAATTACTCCACAACTACTCCCCCAACTAGAGCTATGGCTTACACATCAGCCAGCAGGCTGAGTGAGGTCAGAGGCTTTGTGATTTACATATGTGTGCGTGGCTCAGTATTCAACAAACAGGAGGACAACACAAAGTGAACTGCATATAGACAGCGATGGGGAAGAGACCACTGTGATCGCTTTCAGAGCGGAATCCCATACAGCACGAACGAGATGAGACAGCGAGGTATAAGAGGAAAAGAAATAAAGGAAATGGAGGAAGATGGATGTTAGAGGGATATAAATGGAAAAGAGAAAATATAAATGCATGTAGAGGAGGAAAGGGAGACGCTCAGGAGTCCATGCCAAAAAAGCACTCTCCTCCATAAATATGGCTAAAACACTCACAACATCAATAAAAGAGCTATCAACATCTAAGCACTATCTTTGGGAGGGGCTGCTGTAGTTTGATCCTGAAGGCTAAAGCCAGGCTGAAGCTGTGTAGCAGAAGGCCTGTGTAATTATGGCGCAGTAAGAACAGCAACGTGCTAGTTACACAAGACTGAACCTCCACCGAACAATACAACATCAGGTCTGTTCTTTTACCCTCTTCACACCCATCCGTGACAGGGCGGTGCTGCCGTTAAGGCACTTCAGAAGAAGACGATGTACTTGACAATACTCAAGTCCAATCGTATGCACAAACTGTACACAAAAGATGGAAAAGCCTGCACTCTTTCTGAAGGCCAGCAGTGATCTCTGGCCTCTGTTGATGAGTCTGGATGGCCTGGATCGCTAGTTTCAAGTCTTGTTTTGCAAAATTTTGGTCCCAAATAGTGAAAAGGAGAATAAACACGGTTGTGCTTATTGGTTAATGGCTTGGTCAGTGTGTAGTGTCCTTCAATTTCACACTCATGAGATCTGGCTTCAAAACATAGAGAAAATGTTCTGCTTAAAGCATCACAACAGGATGATTCACTAACTGCCGAGCATCCACTTCTAATTCAATATTAGGTGTCAAATTTAACACTGAAGGAAAAATTCTTGTATATTTAACATTTCTGAATCTTACCTTGTAGTTGTTCCGAGGGAACATATATATATATATATATTTGGATATATTTGGTATTGAAAGGATTGGTATGGGGAAAAATCAAAGGTTCTCTCCACCCTGAAACTGAGATTCCCTTTACAGAAGCCAGATTTTGTTTCTTGAACACTGCAGCTCTTAAACTTGTGTACTAACCCAGCAGGTTGATGTAAATATAACAGCCTGAGAGGATGCGGCTGTATGCATGAAAGCTGGGGATCAAACTCCATCAAGCCAGGCAGGATCAACCAGACTCCTTGAGAAATGTCTGCCCTATAGAGAGGTACGCAGCAGCCATCTGGGTGTTTTATTTCTGCTATGACGTTGGTACTATTTTATAGCCTTTTGAGAGTAGAAGGAGCCAAGTATGTAAAAGTCGTCATGGAGAACATCATGGCAGGCAAACAAGAAACCAAAGAAGATGTTTGCGTCGGGTTAGCAGCCATCTGTTGCTCTTCTCTTTCAGTTCTTTACTTTTTTTAAGGTTATTTCTGACACATTTTTTATCGTTCATTTCAAGTAAGTAGTAGCAGTAGTAGTAGTATTTGTAAGTAGAGTCTTCTTGCTTTTATAGATTGCAGTTGCCCTAGAGGATCTGTCTATTCTTTTTCTGTCTCCCCCTTCTTCTTCCTCCCCTTCCTCTTTCCATCATCCTGTCTCCATCCTCTTTCCATCATCTACTCCTCAAGTGGTATTTATAGAGTGGCTCCGGATGCATCAGCTTCTCTCCTTCGCTGGTCTCTGGCCCACGCTTGTTTCTGTCTTGGCTCTTTTTGTTCATCCTTTGCTTTTTCACTTGTTCTCTCTCCTCCTCCTCCTCCTCCTCCTCCTCCTCCTCCTCCTCCCTGTAGACAGTTTGTCGATCCATGTCTTTCTGAGATGGAATTCTGTGTGTTACACACTCCTCACCTCTTCTTCCTGCCATCCTGTTTCTTTTCTTTTTATCTCACGGTCTCTTCTCCCTTTCTGGGTTTGCTTGCTTTCATTTACCTCCTCTGATTACTCTGTCGCCATCCCTGAGCTCCCTCCTCTCTTTGCCTCCTCACAGCATGTGTCAACATGTCTGTTGTCTTCCCTGGTCTCTAGCTCCAGCAGAAGAAGAAACATTTTTCGCTTCAACGCCCTCTGTTGTGCTTGGATTATTGATCTAGAGAACTAAAAAACTGCCATATCTCTGAGAAGTCCCAGTTAGTGTTCAATCCTGTCTGCTTCTTCTGTTGTCCACCTTAGGAATAAGAAAAGAAGAAGGCTTTGATAGCTATTGATATTTGAATCACAGTTGATTGGGGAGTGGTGTCTTTTTCAAAGTCCTTCCAAATGCAAGAATGCAAGAGCCATCTTTCCTGTATCTATGCATCTACACCCTATCTAAAACAATGGCAAGATAATCATAACTTTAATTTATTGCATGCTTAGAATTTAAGTTAATTAATAAAAAAACAAAAAAACAAAAACACTTCCAAGGATGGGCACCGTTGCCCTTCGGGTAGAACCATAGGTAGTATAAAGCATGGATGTAGCTACCCATTATGAAGCCTTGAGACGAGTGTTTTTGCCATCACTGTCTTGGTGTTTCGAACCCATACATTACAGGTGAGCGGTGGATGACTCTCATCGTCTAATGACTTATCAATCACAAATCTTTAGCTGGCTCATCATGGATGATCCTATTTTCTGCAACTTAGATTGACTAAAATGTATAAAATAGACTTAATGTTTTATTCAATATGAACTGAAACACATGATTGAGTCCATAAACTCATGTTGTTTTTGAATATGAAAGGTTGTCTGTCTCTCTGTCTTAGTCCTGTGACAGACTGGGGACCTGTCCAGGGTGTACCCTGCCTCTCGTCCTCTGTTAGTGGGGATAGGCTCCAGCCCCACCACAGCCCTGAATTGTATAAGCGAAAGAGGATGGAGGAAGTTTCATAACATTACAGCATCATTAATGGATCAGCTGACTGCTGATAAGCTGTTTAAGTGTTTATTCAATATGGACACATTTGCTATTCATCACTGTATCAGGTTTGTCTGATAATCTCAGACGAATATGAACTTAAAATTGATCTTTGCACGAATTTGACTCAGCATACAGCAAGCAATGTAATATTTTCCAAGTCAAAACTCTATTTGCATCCAAATAACTTTTGTATGTGTGAATTTGACTCTTCAAGGTGCTATCAGCGGTCTGAAAGCTAACTTGCACTACCAGCTTTCTGCTAGCTCTCACATGTAGTAGGTTAGGGTTTGTAGTATTTTGTCATGTATGTACGTGGTACCTTTAAAATTTACTTGTAAAGGTGTACTAGAAAAACAGAATTCTTAGAAAAGAAGAATTCACAGGATTTAGCTTTAGCTTAGCAGCAGTCTTTATGTTTGCTGGTAAAATCCAGGGTGTTGAGGACTGCACCATGGGTCATGAAAGGGGCGGGGCTAATCAAACCAAACGCTTCCTGGTGACCTTTACTGAGAGTTGAAGCACACACGGCCTTCTTTCCAGTTTCGTGAACCTCCTCCTGCAGAGAGTCTTCTGCAAGGCGTCACTGGGAATCAGCTGATGAGACAGAAATAGAACTGCCCTACACACACAAACACACACATACACACAAAACACGCACACACACAGAGCTTTCCCCTCCCCATCCTTAGGCCATGTATTCATAGCAGTGCTAATTAACAACTCAACACCAGTGACTGGTGAGGAGAGCGGAGACAGAGAAGGGAGAGATGCAGAGGGAACAAGAGGAAGAGGAGGGAGGGATTTCTTGGACTTGCTGAGCTGAATAGTTTATGTGAGTCCTGAGGCGAAGGCAAACCCGTACATGTGTATACGTGGGGTTTCTGTCTGGGCCATTGTTTATATTTGTGCATGTGTGCTCATTTGCACACACGTGTTTTGACAAGGCCACGGCTAACCCACATCTGGCTCTCTGTCCCTGCTGGCCCCCGGTCCTCACCGAGGGAGACGAGGCAGCCACAGATCAGTTGGTTCACACCACTGTGGCCCCTGTGGTCACTGTCTGCCACGGCCACATGCTACCAACATGTAAAGGTGACTTTTTTCCATAATGGCATAATTTCATCACCGTATGAAGGCAATGTCATCTTGTTAAGTTCTGGTCCTGATCAGACACATTATCTCTCTGCACTGAGTGGCTATAAATAGGGCAGCTATAAAAGTGATCCTATTTATAGTCTTAGTGTTGTGGAGTTAGAGAGACCCTGCTGGCAATCACTGAGACATGTGAGATGGGAGATTCTCCATGTAGTTAAAAAAGGGTTTCCATGTTTTGTATAAGAAATTGATCTTTTTCTTTAAGTTATCTGTTCCAGAGGTATACAGCTTCTCACTTCCCAGAGCATCAATCCAATTATCAATGGGAGCGCTCGCTTCCATTTCATTGCTGCAGATTTTTGGCAATGTCTAGTAGGATTTCTGTGAGTCTAATAGAATGACTGTGTGCATGATTAGATTATGAGAGGTTGGCTAAAAGGCCTTGATGACTCTTAGGCTTCAAAAGTTCTCTTATTTTCACAGGGAGTCTGCACAACCGTCTGGCTAGCTACTGCTTCTAGAAATCCCATTTAGTTTGTTGAGAGGAGACGTTCCACATTTAGCTTTTGATGGAGGATCCTAGATGTTGAAGGGCACTTCCAGATTAACCCACAGTGTCTCACATGATAGGTTTCTTTATGTGTTCTGATTGGCGGAGGAGTTCTGAAGGGAAGTGAGGCATGTGGGGCTGTGCCAGTTTTCTTCCTTGGAAGCTTCAGGAGATTGAGCCATGGCGAAGGATTTTTCTGAAGGTGATCATTTAGAGATGATTGTCCATTGTCTTTGACATATGTTGAGACCTAGAGCTACTTCAGGTGGTAAACTTACCAAGGTTGCAAGTACAGGTATAGGTAAACTCTTATTTTGAATGTTTTTAACAGATAGTTTTACTCGTGCTTTACGGTGACCACTGATAAGAATGTTTCTTGCTTTAACTTTTGTTATAGTTCGTCTGCCTGGCCTTGTATGGCTATCAGACAAAAGTATCCTGTGAGGGAAGACTAACTTCCTTTATCGTTGTTAACAGTTTTTCTTTGCTTGTTTCTCACTTCCCTTTCACATCCCATTGGAGGTGATGCATAGCTCCAAATCTTAGTACTACTGACACCTGGCCTGTTACAACTGTGGTTTTTAAGGCTTCAGTTACAGCTGGGACATTCATGTGTTTCACCCTTTTCGGAGATGAATGGGTTGATGTAGACTGTTGACGTAGACTGTTTGAAATGAATATAACTTATACGCTGCTGAAAATTGTAGTGAATACAATACACAGAATCTGTTCATCTTTAGGGATATCAGCCTGTCAAGCTATGACGTATCAACTACTGTGAATCAATTGCACTTGCTTTGGTGCAAATGAAAGCGACAACAGGTGCACCAAACAGGCAACAATGAGACAACCCCCCAAAACAAGGGGATGGTTTTGCAGAAGGTGACCATTGCTCTCCTTATTCCTACTAACTGATTTTTCTCTAGCGATGATTTCGAGAGCTCCTGTAATTTTTCTGAGGTGGTTTTGCTTGCTACATTATTTGTTAAATGCAAAGAAATGTAACAGCTGTTGGTACTGTTGAGGAGGGAAATGCAGTTCTTATTGAGTCATGGAGATTTTTTCTCGGTAGCCATGATTTGTCTTATTAGGTGAAAACATATGTCCTGCATCGAGCTACACTGTGCTGATGTCCAAGCAGTCTTGTATTTTTAATATTCACTCTCCCCTTTACCCCTGCTTTGGTCTCAACAGTCTCAAAGAGAAAACTTTCTCTTAGCAGCTAAGATCAAAGTAAACCCTATAATCATGTAGTTCTAGTGATAACCACAGGATTTAAGATCTAAACTTTCTGACACAGCAACAGAAAATATGGAGTCAAAAACAGAACTAAGAAGAAGCCAAAAAGAAGTGGTACTGAGACAGGACTCCAACTCTTCTGGTTCTCTTCTGGTCGATGGTCATTTGGGCCAAACCTGGACTCACTTAGTGCAATGGTAAATGTTGTGTGGACCAGAGGTGCAACAGCAAATACCACATCACACCTGGCATTTGGCCCATATAAGTCGAGATAGCCACACTTACCGTGAGTCAAGACCAACAATCAAAGCTCAAATTTATCATTGTTTTCTCACAAAAAAAAAGTCTGATATCCCAGAACACAGTGTGTTATCTTTATTAATATATCGGTTATTGAAAGAGTGTGTGGGTAACTGAAGTTAAGTGTGCAATGACATCCTACATTCAGCAGGTATTAAATTGGTGCAGCGGAGAAATTACAAATTTTTGTTACCACTGGGTTTTTTTTTACACAAGTCACTTGGAAAAGTGACTCTGAAGGCTCCTCTGAAATACTTTAGTTCTCCTTCACCACCTGTGTTCCCAGCCATGGTGGCTGACCCCCGGGGAAGCAGCAGGCTCAGGCATGTAATCAATGAACACAGCAGAGTGAACACAAGGAGCATGTCCTCACCTGAGAGGACGTCTCTTCCTGTGTCTTTCCGTAGTGATTATGTTTTTATCCATGTGGTTAGGGTGACTCATATATCTGAAGCTAAGTCAAGGTTAAGCTTATGCATTGTTGGAAAGTGTGTGACACGGGGGAGATGGATCTGGCAACACACATTCGCAAACACAGACTGTATATAAAAGATGTCACTATGACATCACCCATTGGTTAGCGGAGTTCCAAGCCGAGAGTTTTTTCAGCATCACCCAGTGTCGCTCTTTTTGTTGATTGAGACAAAGAGATGGATCTGACCTTGACCCCAGGGGACACAGCATTCTCATATTTTAGGGATATGTCAATCATAAGCCACACCCCTAAAACAGACCCTCTGTTATTTTCCTTTGTGACTCTGAATTTGAACTTGCTGCAGTCAATAAGACTTGAAACTAATTTCCCGAAGTCATCAGGAAAATGTTTAGAGAGGTAATGTTCTTGTTTTAAACATTTCCAAAGTCTTGTGTCATGTCACAGAGATGGGATGTCTCTGACATAGTCATCTCAGGCACAAAGAATCTCAGGCACAAAGAAGACTGTATCTCTAAGAACAGGAACAGCTGGTGCACCTTCTGCTCAAACCTTCTGTTTGCAAAAGGCAGCCAATCAGAAAATATCTGGATTGAAACGAAGGGGCATTTCACAGCTTGTTCAATCAGATAAACCAAGCCCGAATATAAAATACATAAAGATTATTACCTATATAAATCATGCAAAGCTACTTTAATGGAGTCCAAAGGTAAATATACGGGGTTTGCGATGAGCAGAATAGGTCCCCATTCATTAAATCAGATTAAAATCCACAATAGTTGCAGTTTGTTAGCTAATAGTAGTACGTGCATTCAAAAAACTGTCACTGATGTTACGGATGTGTGCGGATAAACTAGGAGACAAGGGGGACGAGAGCCTCCTCAGCTGAGCTCGCGATTTATGCTGAGAACACAGATTTATTTTTATATCATGAGCCGCGTCGTGCAGCTTTAACGGTGCAGGTCTGCTGAATGTGTGAAAGCGATAGAAAAAGGCTGATGAAACTGTATCTCTAAGAACAGGAACAGCTGGTGCACTGACACCCACTGACACCCAGCGCTTGACGCTGCTGCATTACCATGACAACCTGCTGCGCACCCTCTGTTTCTGACAGCTGTTCCCATTGCGCCCATGCTTTGCTTAGCCCCTGGACTCACGTTGGCAGGATGGATAGCTTCTTGGGGTCAGGGGTCATGTTTATGACGTTGCTGCCGTAGAAGCGTCATGTTGATTTTTCATCTGAATACAGCTTAGGGTTTAATT
>VUQG01045673.1:37525-48934 GCA_015106755.1 Etia nguti
GCTTAGGGTTTAATTTTGGAAAATGTCCATTCAACCATAAATTAAAGCTTAAATTGAAGCATTTTTAAGTAAAAACGTGCGTGTGCATATGAGTATTTTTGCAGCCATGTGCAGACACTTTTTATTGGAAGCCTGTGATGTTTGTATCTGTCCTCCTCTCATTATCTATTGAACCTTCAAGGCTTCATCCTGTTTTCCTCAGTCACACACAGCCAATAATGGTGATGGATAAAGAGCTCAGGATCATAGTCATCATGCACTCTGAGAAAATAAAGTAACTTATTGTACAATACTGATGGGCACCCATCAACATTCTTTAATACACTTGGGAACGAAGCAATATTTTAGTAACACTAACCAAACAGCCATTGGAAAACAAAGGTCCCAGGAAGGTTGGAACCCAGAACCTTCTTGCTGTGAGGGGACAGAGTAAACCACGTGCATCACCGAGTCACCAAAGTAAACACATAAATAAACTTGAATAAACATGGAAACCATAAAATCTGTGCATAAACTGAATGTTTTACATTTCTTGATACTACATCTTAGGATCCAGAAAAAACACTCTGAGAGTAGTGTGGAGTGGTGATCATTTTTTGTTAACTGATTGTGAATTTTAAAGCAGCTTGTCTCTGTATTAAACATGGCACAGAGGCTCGTATGCTGAGCCCTAAACTTAGAGGTTAATTTTGTAGTCTTTTATAGGATTTATCATTTTCAGATTAAACATAACATACCTGAATGATTATCTAACAAATAATCTAACCAATTAATTTGTCATCTAACCTCAACATTAATGTAAAAAGCAGATTTCATTCAGCCCTCCTGTGCCTGTTCCAGCCATTTCTCTCGTTAGCTGATTGGCCGAGATGTGTCCCAGACTGCCGGGCTCCTCCCCGCTCCAACTGTGCATGGTGGCAGTCTGCTGCAGCAGCACTGTGAACCACAGACAAGCAGAAAGGCATCAGTGAAGAAAATCATGTCCGCGGCTTTGACAGTTTCTATTTGACATTCTTTTTTTCTTTATTTTGAGGACAACTAGAAATTTTTCCTGAAATTGTTTACCATTTCGTCTGGATATAATGCCTTTTACTTAAGACTGACACAGACATTTTTTAAGAAAGAAGAATCCTGTCGAGGCACAGCAGCGTTCGTGGACTTTGATTGGGTCATGGTGGAGGACAGTTATCTCTTTGATTATTTGTACCACGAAAAGCTGTTGACAACAGATCAGGTGTTATGTTTTCAACCTGCTTCCTGCCCAGCAGCTGACATACAGAAAGCGATGTCTGCTTACAATAGACCCAGGTAACCAGTCTACACTAAGTGTATTTGAAGGTCTTTTAAATGTTGTTTATTATCAAGTTATCTCAAGATCTGGGTGCTTGTGATGGGTGTTGTTTCTAAGCTCACTGCTCCGTTACCTCAGCAGTGTTTCCCACACAGACTTTGGTTACAGATGTTGGAATTGAAGTTTTGGACCACAGGACAAGGAGCTGTCTGGAGACCCAGCTGAATGATATCAAAAACCACCACAACAGCAGTTTGCCCTGTGACCCAGCCAATGGGAAAACAGAAGATGAAAAGGGGCGGGGCTAGCTGGTTAGCATGGACTAAACTGTCAGATTATTGAAAGTATTGATTTTTTTCCTCTTACAGTTGTGGTTGAGTAGGCTGTCCGAGTAAAGCCTTTGTGGAAAACACAAATCAGTGTGGAGAGTTCAGAGCCCTGATGACCAGCAGGTTTTCCACTTATCCCACTTCATTTGTGCGTTTCATTTATTTGTCATTTTCAACTTTATCAAGTGTGCAGAAGTGTGAATTTCACAGTTTTTGACAAATAGCTCAGCTATAAAGTCGGTGTGCTGCGAGAGCCCTGAATAAAGTTTGTTTGGTTACACAAATTGACAAATTGCCTGCAAATGTGTGAATGAAGCCATCTCCTTCCTGTCTTAAATCTCTTACTAAGCGAGGTAATTAAAGTCCCTGTCTGGGTCCCGTATATGCGAGCCATGCTATGCTAATTCAGTATTCCTTTGACACTTCTGTGGAGACAACATTGTGGGTGTTTTCACATGGCCTGATTTGCAATTCACACTCGGGTTATTTCCATCACTGGCATCCCGGGAAGCAGGGAGGGAGGAAGGCTGTGAGCCACAGAGCACAAAACTGAGCTGAAGTTTCACTTAATTGGGTGTATGATTTTTTTTTCTTTTTCTTAAAGGGACCTTTCAAGTGGAGCTCTAATTGCCACTTATTTTCCTTTAACTGAAACATCACTTTCTTTTTGTGAACGATTTATTTATTCTAAGAATTATTCAGTTATTCAGACATCCTTCAACATCTTCTTCTGGTTTGGTGTATGGATAATTAGACATCAAGAGCTCTGTGAAGAGAGCTGGTGAGTTAAGAAGTTTAACAAACTAAAGTTCATGATGTACCACTAATGGGCAATCTTCCACTTCTGTCTTCTCTTCTTTCAGAACACTGCACAAGCAGTTTGAGAGCTACAAACAGGAAGTGCGTCGCATCGGGGCCGAGACGCGGCGCCAGCAGACCCAGCAGAAGGACGACGCGCCCACCTGCGGCATCTGCCGCAAGACTAAGTTTGCAGATGGTTGCGGCCACCTCTGCTCCTACTGCCAGATCAAATTCTGCGCTCGCTGTGGAGGGCGGGTCTCTCTGCGCTCCAACAATGTGAGAACCCTCTGAATGTCTTCCTTCGTCCTCTCATACTCACCTCATTCCTGCTGTAGATGATACACGATCGCACCTTCTGCTTCTGTGTGTTTGTTACGTCTGCTTTTTTTTTGTTTCCTTGTCACACTTCGGTGAGAACAAAGTGTAGTGGAAGAATGGCTTGGCTTGAGACATGGGTGCCAAGCCAATCTTCCCATACAGGGGCCGATGGGAATATTAGGTTTGCAAGTATTGTGTGAAACCAACAGTTTCACAATCATGCTAAATTCTAGGCTAAAGTATATATTTTTAAGACAAAATTTAGTCTGTGTAGTCGTGTATGTCAGTACCAAAGATATAAAGATATTTCTCAGCAGGTGCTAGTGGTGCCACGTGAAGAGTCAGCTGATAAACAGCTTGTCTGGGTAATATTGTATGTCTAAAAGAGAAATACAATGCCTAACTAAAGCCAGCAATGCACTAAATGCACCAAGCCTGAGCTACAAGTTAAGAAGCAGCTTATTATAATTAAAGACACAGACTGTATCACCACGTTATCTCCATTCATGGGATTCATGTTGAATCAGTGCGCCTTCCAGCCATAAACTGAGCATGTTTGTGCTATTTTAAGACCCGGCCCCTCTTCCATCCAAGCTTTCTCTGGGCTCTCCTCCAACCCAAGAGAGAGGCCCACCTTCTGGTTATCTTACCTGACCATGGGCCTTCCACCCTTGGCCTGCTGGTTCCCAATCTGTTCAGTATCCGCCCATCCCAGCTGGGCCTGGACTCCCACTGGCACCACACGTATGCAGAACTCAAAAGGCCAGTCAAAAAAGGGGCTAAAGATAGTATCCCTGCTGGTACAGCCATTAATATTACTTTAACAGCAGGCACACTGCTTCACGGAAGTAAAGAGACGAGGCTAGTATCATCTATAAATACAGCAAATACAGCAAAGAACTTATTTGGACTTCAAATAAAACCAGACAATGTGGTCTTCTTGAAGAACTTCCTGGTTATAAATGGAATTTAATAGAAATTTTACAAGTGAAATTTCAAGGAGCAAAATCCTTTAAATGTTATTTTAGGTGTAACTTCATGTCTTTACTACTTTGATCTTCTTGCTGGAGATTTTTGTTCATTTGTTTGTTTCTGTATTTGTGCCACTTTGACATAATGAATCAATTAATCTATAAACCTGCCTAATTAACTGGGGTTAGAAGACATCAAACATAAAATCTGTTCATTAAATGCTTCATTTACAGTTCATTAATAGATATTTTTAGAACATAATTTTTCCCTTTTATTTTTCTGGTCCATTTCTCATAAAGCTGATACTTCATTTATCAAAATTCTTTCTAAGATTTTTTTCATTTATTTTAAACTAAAAGTTTCTGCATTCACAAGACAATTTCATTAATAAGTCCTTACAAGGAATACGCAACATGCAAGTCGTGCTCCACTTCTTCTCTCTATTTGTGTATGTGCATTACTGAGCGTGTGTGTGTGTAATATGTGGGAGTGATGTGTCAGAAGTGACGCTCTCGTGGTCTCGGCAGTGCTTGCCTCTGTCCCGGCCCGTTTGTCCAGTCATGCAAAATAACAGCATTAGGAAAGTGTGAGATTTGTTGCATCACATAAAATTTTTCTCCTGCCTACAGACTGCTCATTTACTCCACATGAGCAGCACACTTTATTTTCCTCCAGGCAGAAGTTTGTACCTAAAAATTACATTTAGTGCTCTATAAATATACTGTATGCACAACAGCTTGCTTCATCACGCGCATTTTAATGAATGCGCTACATACACTTTAAAAGTGAGCTGGATAGAAACAGGCTTTTTGTCATTAAAGAAATACCACAGTACAAAGACGAGTACTAAATGTAATTTTAGAACATTGTCATAAAAATACCAAATCTTACCATAAACCATTTTAAAGTCAACATGAGTAAATATCAAAAACCTGTTTTCTGGGGGATAATTTTAAAACTGTACTACAAAAACTGTCTGTCAAAACAACCCAGGTAAAATATCACGCTGCATTATCATGGTGGTGATGAAGTTCCTTGACATAATTTCACTCAAAAGCTAGTGATCCATTCTCAGATGACTTGCCATACAGGGGCTCTGCAAAACTATAAAAACAAAATAATTGGGGAGAAATTATCAGGAAACAAATGTTTACTTGTTCATAAGCAGCTTAGTGTAATAATTAATTAATTCTGATTGACAGAGCTGTGTAGTGCTGCCCTGTGCCCTGCAGAAGGCGTCACAGTGACACTCAAACCACAAAGCTTAGCCTCTACATGATGCTGGAACGCCTAGGCGCTAACTCTATTAGTTTAATATTCCAAATATTTTGGATTTAAATGACCTGAGATTGATTGTGGTGTATAAATCCAGAAAATGGGTTCAAAAGGGAAGATGTGTGCAAAAAACAAAAACAGTTCTCTGTGTTGCTTTTAGTGTCCTAAATCTGTCTGTGTGCTGAGGAGGCATGGCACATCCTGATCCTGTCGCAGGTCACGAGCAAGCATGTTGCATGCCGCCGCAGCCTAACATGTCAGTAATCACATACATGTGCGTGCTGTTGTCTCCACTGCCCTCAGACTCTGATTATGAAGTATATGAAATAACTCTGCAGAATGTAACTAACAGATGTTTGCACCACATCCTCTTTTTCCTTTTTCTCCTCATTTCTTTGCCCTTCTTTTCTCACAATCTGTCCACTCTTCCACGTCACAAATTCACCTCCTCTGCTTCTCCGTTCTCTCTTCCTTTGACATTTTATCATTTATTTCTCTCCTTTCCTACTCCGACCCACTCCCTCCCTCACTTTTCTTGATTCTCCCTGCTACCTGGACTGCATGCCACAAAGGAGGACAAAGTGGTTAGCATCTTTTTTCTTTTGTTTTTTTCTGTTTTCTCTATGTGCTGTGAATGTGACGTCTGTACTACTCGAAGGTAAAGGAAAGAAATGCTGGCTGCGTTTAGATCTGGAGCTGAGATCTCCCCTGTGTGCTGATTTCTATCCTGGAAATATGATGTACAACCAAATAAGTTCAGTTTCTTACACGTTGGTGTCATCTGTCATTTAAAAAACAAGAAAACAGCAGTATCAGATGCAAGAGAGCAAGCTGTCGGGTTGGAACGTAGCCAGTATTTTCACAAATCCACTTGTGGATTACTGACTTAACTGAACAAAGGGAGTCTCTGATAGTTCATATAGTTTGGTTATTTCTCTGAGCCTTTACTGTACCATCCAGGGTGGAGACACCTGGAACTGTTGTCTCCTCAGCGGTTACCCTCTCCGTATAAATCCTGACTAACTCTGTTTCCATTGTCTGTCTCCTCCCCCTGCAAAGTGTCTCATAGTGAAGGACAGGGTAAGACTTGCTGGGCAATCCATGGATTTTGCTGCATGGGTCACAACTATTGTCCCCTCCTTCCACACACGGGTCTGTGCTCATTCACAGTTTCAGAAGAGGATTTCAGACCCGCCATCGGTTTTTGCCTCACAGATCATTGCTAAGAGTTCCTAGAGGAGCTGGCTGGTGACCCCGTATTAGCAACTCTAATTCTGAGAATGAATGCAGACCCTGAAAATCAACTGGCAGGCAGAGCGAGCATGAGCCATGACATAGGCTGTCTGCAGGGGCGTCTGAGCCATCCTGAGCCATCCTGACCCCTCTTCCTATGGCTGTAGGCATGGCTGTGCTGTGAAGGGGAGGAATAAATATTTAGATAAAACAAAAAGGGGGTCTGGGAGATTGGCATTTCAACTGGCATGCATGTAAGAATGCGAAAAAGACCTTTTCTCTGCATAATGAATGCACACTCATGCCTGTGCATGCTTTCCCTGCCTGTGTGTTTGAGACCAGACCAGCCTTGCCATGGGGAGACGGGAAGGGCCCAGGTATATTTATTTATTTATATATATATATATATATGTATGTTCCAGTTTGTCCTCTTACCACTTCCTGTTAATGCTTGGTCACTGCAAAATGCTGCCAAAGTGTTGTTACTGCCGAGAAATTCAGAAAGACAAAGCCAATGAGTTTCAGTTTTTTGATGTTGCACAATCAAGAGAGGTGACCCCAACAGCTCCAGAAATAGGACTATAAATCATAAACCTTGTGGCGCTTAAATATGGCCAGTCTTCTCGAGCACCTCTGGGCTGTAGAAGTGCAGCAGAAACAGCCATCTGTCTGCAGGACATGATACACAATACCTATGAAAATTATGTTTGTGATTATAGTCTGAAACTTGAACTTAAAAAGCAGGATGACTTGGTTTTAAACAGTCCCCAGGTTGATACGGAAACCACAGCGAGCTCTGCAGTGTGATAAGAAGCTGGCGTGTGTTTCATGGCCCTCTCTGTGAAGCTGCCCTGCTTTTGCTGGTGCTATAGCTTGTTAATGGCCGAGTGTTTGTTTATGTGTGTTTAATGTCAGCTCCAGATGGCTTCCAGAAACTGAACTAACTGCTGACAATCTGTCTCCTTTGTAGAGGCGCACTGCCTCCCAGTGGAGAAAAGACAAGCACTGGCTTCTAACACAGACACCTGACATCTTCCAGTGCCAATGAAAAATGCATTTCAGGCCACGTTAAGGCTTTTCCAAACTATTATATACACTCTTCATTTTTCATTTTTCTCTTATTTGGTTGCAGCTGTTGTGTGCGTACATATTTGTAAGCATTCAGTGAGTGATGTGACCTGCAAGCTACTATTAACACATTCAAACTCCTACACACCAATACTACCAGTGCTAACTCTTTGTCTCTCGGTGCGTTGTGCTCACACTGCAGTTTTTTACCAGAAGGGCAGAAGCACTGCATAATCTCCATCATGTTTCTCAGTATAGACGACTAACCTGCTGCTCTCTCTGCACACTTCACTCCTCTCTTCTCATACACGACTCAATCAGCAGCCTGTATAACACGCACGCTTTCTCCCTGCTTTAATTGTCCCAGCTCATGCCTTTTCTCTTCTCCCGCATATCTGCCGATACACCGACACAAAGCCGGACACCCTTTTTAGATATAAAACAGTTTATCAGGCAGGGAGATTTGACAGCACATCCTGGATTTGAAAGCTGACGGCTATGTCCGTCATGCACGCCGTCCAGCTCTAATAACAGGACCTCCTTGACTGGATATGTCAGTGTCAACAATCTGAAGACGCGCCTTTTAATGCTTAAAGTGCTTTGTTTCAGCTCCTATTATTATCATCCTCGCTGGAAAACGAAGGCCCACGTAAACAATTGAAAGAGCTTTTTGGACACACTTTATGTGGCTGTTTCTACTGCCGAGTTCAAAGAGTCCAACTGGGCAAGAAACAAGAGCAATCAGCAAGCAGTCAGATTTTAAACAAACCTCTGGGTTAAAAGAGGACCTCTTGTTCTTTTCCTATTTTCTGCTCCTATTAAACATGGTCGAGTTTCACGTAATGAGGTCGCTCCTCATAAATCAAGCACAGAGATATAAGATCTTCAACCAACTGAGAAACTCAGTTAACTTTGCGGGATTTTACCGTGAGAAAAAGAGCAGATCAAACACAGTTTAATCGGAAGAATGATGTGAAAATCAGATAAACGACTGACACGTGCCAGAAAAAAGTAAACATTTTGTTACATTTCATATCCAAAATCTGAAATCAAAATCTCTCTCTCCTTTATGTTTGCTTTATTAGGATCTCAGAATGGCTCCAACATGAAACAGTTTTTTTCTACTCGTCCAGATGTGTGACATCAGCAATAGCAGGTCTCCTTATATGGTCATCTGAAGGGACCGGTGGGGTTGTGTATTAGTGCTGTGCAGAACTTTGTAGATCCATTGTCTACATGTTGTAGTTGTGTTGTTTGGGCTGTTGTTGGTGCCTTAACGTAGCCCATGCTGTAGAGACGACAGAAGTATAAAAGAAATGCACAGAAAGAAGTTCTTTAATGAAGTGAAACCAACTGCCAGCTGCAGCCATTACCTGTGCCTCCAGTGGGCTTTTTGGGGGGATTTTTGGTTCTTATTTTGTTTTGTTGATTTTCCCCCTCTCTTACATACGCATAGCATCATCGCTGTAAATGTCAGGCTCTGTGTTGATGGGGGGGGGGGGTTTCGAGGAAGGCACACAAAGACGTCTGTGTTGGCTACGTACCCATAACCTTTCACTTTACTTAACCAAAGTTGTATATAACCTGATACAAAAATCAGAACATTAATTCAGCTGTGGCTGTGAGCACAGGAACCTGCTGGTCAAATCTTTAGTTTGGAGGATCCAACCAATCAGTAGAAAGTTGGCTTAAAGGGGGATATGGATTTGTTTCAGACAGCAGAGGAACTGAAGGGCTGCACCAAGGCCAAGTATGAGACTAACAAGGATTGTTAACTATAAAACAAGCAAAGCTACTGCGGTAGAAGAATAAACATATACACTGGAAATAAGGACAACAGGAATGCTTGGTGAGCACAAGGTTTTTTGGTCATTCCAATAACAATGTCAGCCATAGAATATATTCCCATTGTTACACTAGTGGTTTACATCACTGTCTTCCCTTAGCAATTGCCATTTCTCTGCTCTGTAATTAAAAAATGCACTTTGTCCACAGACACTGCTGCGTTTAGTGTTTTGTGCACAAAACACTTCAAGAGGAAATCTTTTTTATTTAAAATGTTGTCAAACTGGTGAGAAATGTATTTTGGATTTTTTTTCCCAAACATGCGTGAGAGGAAACGTGACCAAACTGGGTTATTTTGCTTAATCTTATGTGGTTTTAATAGCTCTTTTAAGAGTGGTGATGTAGAGCGTGGTGAGAAAGGCATTTCAAGATCGGAAGTGGAAAACTGGTGTGGATTTACTGCCACGCCACCTTTGCTTTTTCCTTCAGTCTCCCTCACCACAGAGTGGGTCTGGCCTGCTTACAGAGTTGATCTACAGCCTTATTAGTGGAAATGGAGCATTATGTCTTCACCGGTCGTCTTTCTTCTCACCATTCACGATTTACCATTCGCTGTGAATGATGGCAGTTTACACTCAGCACCGCCTCGTATGTCATCCTGTCGAGCCATGTGTTTTGTGTTGAAGGCGGGGTCGCTGCACACACTGAAAGCCCACTGCGTCTCCCCACTGATCTGCCATCCCCGAGGCTCCCATCTATTCTGCCCATTTAAGGAAAGCTGATGTTCGCGCAGTTCGGGCCTAAATGAATGCTGTTCTCGTCAAATGCTGCCGCCGGGTGAGCTGCTGCAGCGACGCACGCCTTTCAAGTTTTGTCAGCAGATGGACGTCCCAGACGCCGGGGGTGGGAAATGAAGAGGGTGGAGGTGGAGAGTTAGAGACATAAGAGTGACAGGTGTGCCGTGTCTTCATTTGTCAAGTCAGCCAGGTGTGTCATCTAGGCGAGAAAGTGAGGAGAGATTAGAAAAAAAAGAAAGAAAATGGAAAGAGTAAAGCCAAGGAGAAAGGGAAAGAGGGGAAATTAAACCAACAGAAAGGAAAGACGAGAAATGAGGAGGAGGTAAGAAAGATTTATTGATAAGAAATAAGGAATGGAAATTGGAAAGGAAAAGAAAAATGCAAAAGAAGAAGGGAGAAACCAATGAGAAGAGAGAAGGGATGAGGAATAATAGGAAAAAGGAAACAGAAGTCAAAGCTTTGAGAAAAGAGGGAAGGAAAAAGAAACAGAGGGCTGGGTGGAGGTATGAAAGGTAAAAGTCAAAAGAAATTAGTAGAAAGAAAATAAGGAAAAAATTGGGAAACAAATTAAGAAAAGGAAATATGAAAGGGGAGGATGAAGACAAAGAACGGGAACAAGGAAATCCGGGAAAGGGAATAAGAATGGAAATAAAAAGAGCAGAACCAATGAAGCCAGGAA
The DNA here is from genome assembly GCA_015106755.1 of Etia nguti. NCBI lineage: Eukaryota > Metazoa > Chordata > Actinopteri > Cichliformes > Cichlidae > Etia > Etia nguti. Next base: position 48,074 of record VUQG01045673.1, read on the forward strand.
AGGTTAGAATGGGAAAGAGATGAAATTAAATGAATAGTAAGGAAAGAAATAGAAAAAGAAACATGAGAGGAAAATACATCTAGAAAGAGGAGAGAAAAGCGTGGAGGAATGGAAAAGCAATAAAGGAAAGGAAAATAAAGAAATTAGGAGGAATTGAGAGGAATGAAAATATGAAAAACAGAGCAAATGAAAAGAATCCAGGAAAGAAAAGGAAAGGAACCTTCAAACAGAAACAGACAAGGTAATCAAAGTTTAAAGGGGAAAGGAAAGGTAAAAGGAGCAGAGGATACAAGGAAGCATTTAGCTCAATTACGTGTTGATGAACGGGGGAAATGTAAATAAGGAGGTAAAAGAAAGAAAGGAAAAAACAAATGCAATGAAAAACGGAAAGAAAGGTTAAAAGAGGAAAGAAACAGAAGGAACGACTAGGAGAGTCCATGTTCACGTTCTTTTGAATGTGGCCGAAGCTTCAGTCAGTTTATTTTTGTGACAATTTTATCTTTTTAATTTTTGTTGTTATTGTCTTTTAGCACTTAACACACGCACACACACACACACACACACACACACTGCTTTGTAGCCCTTTCCCTAACTGGCTTGTCTGTGTGATTTGGTTACCATGGAGAAGCACATTTTTAGGCAGAAGGAGGTTGACATTATTACGTGACAGAAACAACAACACTGCCTATTCTCTACACACACACACGCACACACACACACACACACACGCGCACGCGCGCGCACACACACACACACACACACACACACACGCGCACGCACACACCTCGCCTACAGGCAGTCGCCCACGCCACACTCTTCCAGGCATGAAGGTTTGAGAAGCGTCCTACATACACGTCCTGT
>VUQG01045673.1:57149-81870 GCA_015106755.1 Etia nguti
GGTGAAGGGGGTGGGGGAGGTGGGGGTGGAGGCAGCACAGGAGAGGTGCCAGAAAACCGTCTTGCCAGGAGGGGTGGGGGAGGGGAAGGAGACCGCAAGGCCCTCATGGAGAATCACAGGGCCTACTCTGCAGATAGGACCGTGGGGGTTGGAGGTGGGGCTCCCCCTGCCAGTGGAGGGGGAAGATCAGGGTCCCAACCCGGGGGACCTGTGCCTTCAGACTGGGGTCCAAACAACAGTCGCCTGGAGCATGGACCCCAAGACGGAACGCGGACATCAAGGGAGAAGGGTGGGGTGGATAACCTGCTGAGGAAGGACTCTCAGGGCTCGGACCAGTCGGAATCTTTGCGGCCGCCCCCTCCACAGTCATACAAGGGCAAGCGCGGAGTCAACAAGAGGCAGATGTCCATCAGCAGCTCAGAGGAGGAGGGCGGCTCCACGCCCGAGTACACCAGCTGTGAGGACGTGGACATGGAAAGTGTCAGCGAGAAAGGTCAGTCAGACAGATGTGCTTACTAAGCTGAATCTCGCTAAACGTACATACCTTACACCGTTAGCCACCATCCATTTCTGTACATAAGAAACTTTTCCTTACTTGTTGAGGCTTCTTTTTCACTCACAAGTCTTCTCATTATATCTTGCTAATGAGCTCTGGCTGGTCTCATCTAGACCACACGTTCATACTTAATTTCCTCATGTGATCCTCATTCTGTGAATCACACAGGACTTTAATGTGGTCTCTCCTGTATTCTCATCATTGTCAAGAACCATGCCGACACTGTGCGCCTGACGTGCTCTGGGCAAGATTAGAGTCACAGCAGATTTGATGACTAATTGAAATCTGATCTGCTGCTAATACTCTGGGAGACAGACAGATCAATAGACCGGACAAGAGATCTGCCACAGTTTTTAACCACTGTTGATCAGATATATGGTAAAATAAGAACATAATCCCACACTTCATGGATATATTTTCCATCCCCTCTGAATTGGTAGTGGAATTACAAATAATGTGAGAAAAGCTAGATATATTTCGACCCCCAAGATTACTCTAAAACCAACACTTTCTAATTTTGGACTGTAAAACTATATGATAAGCGATAGGATAAAGTGCCCACCCAGCATGCAGTGCATTACTATCCCTGTGTGTCATCTACACCTCTGTGCTGTGGCTAAACCCTGCTGCTCTCAGGACAGCTCTCATTTATTTGGAGACTCCCTGTGATTTAGGCCAGCAGATTTGTGGAATTAGGTCAGTGGCTCGCTGGCTATGTAATGCTTCGCTAACAGCCAGCCACAACAGCCAACCACGTACCACCAGCTAAATTCAAGCCTGGTTGCAGTTGCATGCTACACGATTTCAGCTATCTTCTTGGCACTTATGGATTTCCCGGCACTAACAGAAATCAAGGGTTGTGCTAAAATAACCCACGCAAGAGTGTTTGGGTTCAGGAAGGAGAGTTACTGCATCAGCTTATCTCGCTCACTGGTCAGTCCCAGAAGGAGGCTGTTCCAGATGTTTTAATCCAGCTTACTATAACTCAGGGACTGGTAATGGGTAGATGGTGTGGATTGGGATTATTAGCTGTTTTAAACACTCTTTAGCTATCTGGGCCTCAAAACAGGATGTATCCTTTTACTCTCATCATCTTTGGCAATAAGAAAGAGTCACAGGATAATATGTAGCATGTGTTGTGAGGTGGAAGGCATTGCGTTGTCACATTAATGCTGTGGCCAGAGATCTTTTTGGTTCAAGAAATTGTTTAGGTGTCATTACATGGACCTGAGATGTAACTAAAAAGCTCTACAGACTGTATCAAAATCCCACCAATCAGCACTCATCTTGAAGCTTCTCTTGAAGGCACTTATTTGGTCAACTATTTAGAAGCATTATCTAAACTACCTTTAAATTTCGGTGATTAGCAGACATGAAGGCCCTGCTTCCAAGACATAGATTAACCCCTGTGTGTAAACTTTTTTCAGTGGAGGTCTCCATTGAATTTTCCTCTAAATCTCACATGACTGGAATCACCAGTCATCTCGATAAAACCGGCACGTCCCCAGTCCAGGGCTCTTTCAGTGGAACGTTTGTCTTACTGTGTCTCTGACTGTACATAGACACGGTGAATTCACCCATTGTTTTGTGAAGTCAGTTAGGATTTTTGATTATCACCGTCTTGGTTGTTTGAAAGCTAGAGTTTAGCATTGTTGTTATATTATTATATTTGGACAAGAGGGTGGAGTGCTAAGTTATCATCTAAATTAGAAAGCTCTGTTGCAAGCTGTATTCTTTTACTAAAATATGATACTATATAATGAAGATTATGGCTTCATGCAGAGCTGTAAACTCATCGGTTAGTGTGCACAAACACTGAGCCTGTGCACACACCTGCATTCAGTTACAAGCACACAAGATATAAGACGATGATGATGACATGATAAATTAAGTTTCTCAGTGGCAGCATTGTAAAACTGTTTACACACACACACACACACACACACACACACACACTGGTTTCCCATTCCTCCCAATAAATTGTCCCACAGGACACACTGGACACAGCAGCTTCGACTCAGCGTTTGAAGACAAATGGAGGCAGAAAAGTGTCAGCTAGCTAGCAGATATTATACATTTAGTTTAGCCATTTAGGTTGAGCTGAATTATTTTGTTATTATTATTGTATTATTGTATGGTCTTTACCTTACAATATATAGTGGTAACTCTTGTGATCTGGCGATATATTAAAAAATGTAACTAAATTCTTACGGAAACGCACTGAACTGACCCAGAATTACCAAAGGTTTTGAAGTTGGTCCATCCATTCATTTTCTTAATCGTTTATCCAACACATGGCCACTATTTTGTTGTACATGTACAATGATAATAAAGGGCTGTTCTATTCTATTTTATTCTATTCTATTCTGTTTGTGGGAGTTATGGAGTGTGACTCAGTTCTAACTGGGTGAAGGCAACCACAGAGTTAATACTTTCTCCACCAGAGTATTGTTTTGAACTTACCAGTTACTCTTGATTCATATTTATGAGTGATATGTTTATATAAAAAGAAACAACTGAAGGTCACATTTTTTTTTTTATACCATATAATGTGAAAATACAGAATATTCGGTCAGTGGTGGGAATATTGGCAGCCTAACATGCATGTCAAGAGAACTCGAAGGCAACTGATGCAAAAAGGCTGAGCAGCAGGTTTGATTCAAGTTTTGATTCTTCCAGTTAAGTGACCGTGCTGTGCCGCCACTGTCCCACCCTGGATCTAATATGTTTCTCCTTATTTTCTGTCATATATATACAGTTACTATGTCAGATGGTGTAGTTTAAAGACGTATTTGAACTGTGCCCTCAAAAGCTCAGGAGAAATTCTCTTATTTTACTTATGCAAAAATATAATGAATGAAACATTCGTTATATTTTCGCAAAAAGTGATAAAAAAGATAAGATGGGTTTGTGTATCACCATTAGGATCCAACCATAAATATGATGATAATAAAATTCAATTCAACTCTGATGTTGAAGCACTCTATTAACAAATTACCACAGCATTGCTGGTATTAAACCTTTTATGTGTGGGGAATCCCTATGAGCCAAACGCTTAGGTTTCAGAGAGTTATATCGGTTATTGGCTGTATGATGATCCTCAATATGGTCATCTCAGGCACACAGCTCTGACTGTGAGTATAGACTTGACTGCCAGGCATGAAGCTACCTCAAAGACAGAAGAGCTAAAAGCTTTTTTCAGACAGTGGCTGCATGAAGGCCCAGTAAAGTATAGGATGCTTTGGTTTTGAGGCTTTTATGTTGTCTCTAACTGGCTCAAAGAAAATGACAATGTGAAAGTCCACACAAGAGGAAACTAAAACAGACAAATACTAAAGAACACTGATGTGAATTGGAAGGATGAGGGAGAGAGCTGCTGAAAATGGGTCAGGTTATAGCTTGGTTGCTCACGTGCTCCTCTTAAACAGATGATTTTTCCATATCAGTCAGTTACCAATGAGAGTAAGACTGCCTTCAGGACCGTGAGAGGGATTTGGTCAGTCTATAGCTGAACAGAGCCTCTATCACTCACATGCTCTGTTTGTCTTAAACAATAATACCTACAATAAGCTGTTGATAAAGAGCTGATCTGCCCAGCTTGCTCATCCACTAAACTGTGGCATCAACATTTATCCTCTTGAGTGTTCTGGTTAGCGTCACTAAAGTTGCTCAAGTCATTCAGACTTTTTTTTCCTGATTTCTCCATCAACCATGATCGTATAGGCCTACCTGGCAAGCTTCATTTGGTTTCTACTCTTTCCACCAAAAAGTTATTTTCTCTCCCTCCCTGCAGGCTTTTGCCAAAAAACATCACCTGAATTATTCTGCCTGCCCACGTACCTCAAACTGAAGTTACTCAAAGGATTTTAAAATCGCCATCGGATGTTTTCTTGCTGTTGTTTTACTCCTGCTTTAAAACAATGACTGTAAATCTCCCAGGTTCCTCAGTCTTGATGTAGAGCCAGTTAGCTTTCCTACTTGATTCGACCATCTGTCAGTGTTAATGAGTCCTGGGGTACACGGATACTCTCTCGTTTCTCCGTCCAGCTCAGCCAGTCTTGGACAGGCCAAGTTGGAGAGTAATGATAATTAAAAGTTTGATTATGAATGTTTTTAGCCGTTACTGCTGAATGACATTACTTTAATCCTGCATGTCAGTTAAAGGACACACACTAAACTGTTCTGCTTATTTCCAGCTCCATATTTGTATTCTTAAAATCTACAGTAGCTTTGTATTATTTATGGTTCAGAATAATCCTTTTTTATCTTATCATGGGATGTGGTGCAGCTAGTCAGGTTATCCTCTGTTGGAACGTGGTTTTAGCTCCTCCCCTTTTAAACTGACAAAGTACAATAGACAACATCTGAGCACAGTTTTGTCACAGCTAGCAGGTCCCAAGGACCCAAACACAGATTCAGAAGACCGGCTGTTGTAGCTATTTGAAAAGTCCAAGAAACACATGGGAAAGTAAAGCAAATGTAAATCCACATGGACTCAAAGGGAGGCACGTGTAAACGGGGTAGTGCAGGTTTTTGCTTTAAGAAGGGAAACCCTTCCAAACGGGAGAGCAGTGGCGGAGCCAAAAACAATAGGAAATATAACAATTACGTTCTTAAAATATAATTTATTTCACACAAAAACACAACAAAATGCCTTGGCCTGGAACAACAATTATCCGATAAAAATAAAATAACCAGATAAAATTCCTGAATAGTCCACTAAAAGTCCTATAAATAATCCACTAAAATAGTGAACACGGCGGCGTCCTCCCGACGTCCGATCTCCACCACCTCTCTCCGGCAGCCGCCCCGCAAGGGCAAAGCTCCAAACTCTGCCCGCCGCTGACTTAGGCTCAAGCGCGTATCAGGTGTCCCGTCTCTGGTTCCGCCCGTCTCTGTCTCAGCCCAGCACGCCGGTTCTTCCAAAACCTGCCGCCGCCGCCAATCGATTCCCACTCTCGAAGAATGTCCTCTGTTCCAGGCTGCCGCGTCCCGCTCCCCGCTACAACCGCCTGCTACCGGTTACCACTCCATTTCTCTCCTCTCTGCTCTGCCAGGCCCTCTTATTCACCTCTGTGCCCTCCCAGGTGTGTCCAATTAGTGATTAGAAGTGAGGGGGAGTCTCTCCGGAACACATCAACAATAAATACAATGAAAGCATGCAATAAAACTGTAAAAATAAAACACTGTACATTATTAAAAGATTAAAAATGATAAAACGCAGCAACCCATGCACAAATGCTAAAAACACAAAGTTATAACATGTCAATTTCGCCCCGTGACACACCCACACAGGGAATGATCACAGGCTAAATACTTTTGATGTTACGTCTGATGCTTAAACCCCAAAGCCTGTGTCAAGGAAAGGGGGCGTGTCAAAATAAAGCCCGTGCCAACACCTGTATAGTGCTTCAGAATATCACGTGACCAAAGATAAACGAGGCCCCATTTCTCTGAAATGACGTGACTGCCTCACTATGTGATTCGCGCTGTTGAAAAGACGCAGGAATTCTTTTTTTTGTGTGAACTGGGTTTGAGGTGATTCTGATGATCATCACCAGCTTGGAACGAGGTTATGGAGGCAGCAAAGAGGTGAAAAGTATCAGCAGTTAGAGAGCATTTTGACATGATATCTCCCACTGATAACACACGTCTTTTCAAATCAGGCTCAGAGAGTCCCAGAGAGGATGGTTAGTTGGAGGTGTATGCGTGTATTTTACACAGAACCTCAAACGGGCATTCTACAATTGATACATCATTACATACTGGTGTGTAGCCCACATGTATTATCATAGCAGGGCTGCTGTACATTGAATGACCAGCAGATGTCACTGCTTTGAATTTAGCTGTTAAACAGGGCTTTGTGTCATCTGCCTTTTGGTGAAGCAATTGGCCGCAAAGATCCGACACATTCACGGGTCTTCATCACAGCATCACTACGGCATTAAGAGACGCTAAGAAAAGGACCCATGCGAAAACAGCACTATTTAAAGTCATGAGGGTAATTATTAAGGAAGTTGACACAGGATGAGACACAGCTGACGACAATCAAAGACAATGGAGGAAGTAAACTAATCACAAGACACCAGAGATAGATGACTGTTAAAATAAAACAGTGAGCAACTCAACAGATAATCACCAACACTAACACTTGACAAGATACAGGATGACATAGGGAAGGCAAGACTAATAAACCAAAATGTAAGGAATTCAATAAAAAAATATAACTAATAGAAACTAAATACTAAAAATATAAGAGCTTTGGAGCTGCAACAGGGAGTCTAAATGTTTTTTAAGTAAGAGATTTCAGATATAATTTTAGTAAATTAGGTTACTACATTTTTATAGATGGCAAAATTGGATTTTTAGCTTTTTAAAATTAAACCTACAGTAAAGGAAGCCTTTGGCAGGCCCTGGCATATAAAACAGAAATGGCAAGATAAACCCATTAGTTATCTTGTTTGAATTAAAACAGATCCCAGTCTTTAATGGCATCACTGAATCATCCTTCTAAGAGTTTTTTGTAGCTTGGAATCAACCTGCACAATTACATTTAACATCATTCAGACCAAATGACTAATTCCTCCCTCTCGAACTCTTTCTCCCTGCAGGTGACTGGGACTGTCATCCTCTAGATCCTGCAGTGTGGCACGTAAGTTTCAGCAGTCAGGTTGTTCCTGGAGCTCTGCCCTGATCACTTTCCTCACATAGCTGCACTTACATTAAGCCTAATGTTGCATGTGACTCATGCGGGTGCAGGTCGTCACAGTTAATGACATATGACCAAATTACCAGTATTTACAGTTGATAATGTGCTTTGTAAACATCCTCATGTCTTTTGTCCCATTAGCATCCAGTTTCGTGGCAGCCATCCAAAGAGGGTGACCACCTGATTGGTCGCATCACTCTGAGCAAGAGGTCAGCTATGCCCCGTGAGGCAGGCTCTCTCCTGGGACTAAAAGTAAGCAGGGATTCATTCACATTAAGATCTGTCCTCACAGAGACAACAGGCAGTGTTGGAGAACGCCACGGAGCCCGAGTGACATCTGATCTTATCGTACGTCTGTCTCGTCTTTATGTGCAGGTGGTAGGAGGGAAGATGACGGAGACGGGGAGACTTGGGGCCTTCATCACCAAAGTTAAAAAAGGGAGTCTGGCAGATGTCGTGGGACACCTACGTGCAGGTGCAAAAAATAGTGTTGCTCCTTTGCAGGAGCTGCAGAACTGCAGATAATAATGCTTTCATAAAGGAATGCATGTGAGATCAACCTTTGCAGAGACATCAGTATGTACCTGTAATCTTCGCAGGCATGAGTAGCGTACTTGTCATTAAAATTGTTAAACGCTAAAAGAAAAACAAATTGTAGCAGATTGTGGTGGCCTACAGAATAATAATAATACTGGTCTTTTTATTGGTGTAATGTCTGTGTGAGCTGGCACTTGAACTCAAGCAGTTAACCAGCCTGCTTGTGCTGCATTCACATTATACCAGACTTTTACTGGAGTGTTATTTTGATGAGTTTGGTTTTGCCAGTTTACATTAATAAATAACATTCAAAGCACTTAAAAAAAGAAAAAAGAAGGAATGTGGGCAAAAGCAAGGAACCACAGTGAGCTGTTGAAATTAAAGTGAAATTAGAGCATATATAAGGAAGCACAGAATGTATTAACAGGCAATGTGTGCAGTTCTGCAGTAAAGCAGTCATCATTCATGCTACATTGTGCTTATCTGACCACGCTGTGTCATGATTTGAATAATAATGGAGTAATGTATGGAGTGCTGAGGTCACAGGACTACTTGTGGCCGGAAATTTTGACTGTACAGCTTCTTGTTAATGTAACATTTGAGCCCATGAAAGAGACAGCTAATGTTTAGAATAAGGTCCTTGCAGCAGCAGCTCCCAGTGACTCAGCTGCTGCTGAAAGTATTAACCCAGAGCCTTATTTATACTTGCACATAGTGTTAAAATCATTCCTGAGGGTGAAAAAACAAGAGGAGGTTCTGAGAGCCCCGTTTTCAATTTACGGGTCGGAAGTCATCGTAAATCACCTAAAATGCTTTCTTACAATGTGGGTTTAGTCAGGAAAAAAAAAGGAGGAGCCAACCAGAAAACCCAGGAAGCAGTGACTTTTATGGTGGGCTAAATAGTGGGTTGACATACCAAACCAAATATGTAAAAATGGTGTCAGATAAAAAGACAGATATATGGCTCATCAAGTGCAAAAAAGTCATTCCAGTCTCTGAAAACTCTCAGAAATGGTTATTTTTCTCTAATTTGACAACTTGGATCTTTCCATGATAATTCATGAAAGATGCAAGCGGCAATAAGTCACATTAATGTGCTGGACACCACTTATTTTAAGTCTGGAGATTGAAGAGATAAAATTGTTTCCACATTTAAAGTCCCGTTAAATTAAAATTTTTTCTCCATTAAAGTCAGAAACGAGGATGAAACAGGGTTTGATTAATCGTGAGATTTACCAATTTTAAGTGTAAGACCATGCAGCGCCCCTCGTTTTCTCCATCAGATCCACCCCTCGGTCATCCAGCTTCAAACAAGCTTGAAGTTTCACAAAAGGACTTTGCTTACCAAAGGGTGATGTCATGGTGACAATGTCCATTTTCTGAATACAGTCTTTGACCAATCATTGTCAGGTGTTTGTATGGAGCACCCAGCAGAAAAGCTGCGCTGCACTTAACTGCACAGTGAGGACATTTCATTTTTCAGTTTGACTTTAAGAAGTATTAATCTTGTTTTCAGGTGATGAGGTGTTGCAGTGGAACGGGAAGTCGTTGCCAGGAGCAACCAAGAAAGAAGTGTACAACATCATTCTCGAATCCAAGGCTGAGCCTCAAGTGGAGATTGTTGTTTCAAGACCTATAGGGTGATTTTACTGTTACTAATGTGTACTGATTATTGTTAAAGTACCACGGCTTTGATTTTCTTTCTGACGGACATTTGATGTGTCTCCTTTATCTAAAAGCTCTGTGAACCGAATTATGTCCAAACACTTCTTGAGAAAAGTGTATAGAGCACATCAGTAAGTAGAGTTGCTGAAATGGGTGGAGCCCCTTCCCAATGTGTCTTCCCTGAAATCCTTCAGATCCAAGAAAGACATCCCCTTTTTTTCCACCTGTTCTTCAGTCCTTGGCCACCCGCTGTCTTTCCCACACTGTTAATATGCCTGACTGTTTTTTTCTTCTTCTACTGTGGTAGAAACAGTTTGTTGTTTAGAGATATATGCCAGCTGAATGAAATATAGGAAGGGAAGATTTGTATACACTTTGTGACTCTTCTGCTTTTTACAGAGACATCCCAAGAATTCCAGAGTCCTCCCACCCTCCTCTAGAATCTAGTAAGTTTTTATATCACCAACTTATCATGCTTTATATTTTAAAATGTGCTTTAATTTAATGTTTTTTCCTATTATTCATTCTGTTGATCCCTCAGCAGGCTCCAGCTCCTTTGAGTCCCAGAAAATGGACCGTCCATCTATATCCGTGATGTCCCCTACTAGTCCCAGCACTCTCAGAGACCTTCCTCTGGTTCTGCCTGGACAGCTCTCTGTGAGTATCAGGAGAAGAACACAACGAGATTCATCTGAATGGATATAGATTCAAAAGGATGCTAACTGTCTTTATGCATTGTTACAGGTGAAGCTGTGGTATGACAAAGTGGGCCATCAGCTGATTGTCAACGTCCTTCAAGCCATAGACCTACCGCCCCGACCAGACGGACGACCTCGAAACCCCTACGTCAAGATGTATTTCCTGCCTGATAGGAGGTCAGCTCATTGTGTTCATTTTTTACTTATTGTGCATCTCACAAATATGTCTTCATCTGTAGTTTTTATTTTGAAGAATAAAAAAAAAACATACTGTTCTCCTTCTTGCACACTGAATGAATCCATGATTTCTTCTCTCTTCCAGTGATAAGAGTAAACGACGGACTAAAACCGTGAAAAAGAGCGCTGAGCCCAAGTGGAACCAGACCTTTATTTATTCCCACGTTCACCGGCGTGACTTCAGAGAGCGCATGCTGGAGATCACAGTGTGGGATCAGCCTCGAGTCCAGGAGGAGGAGAGTGAATTCCTGGGCGAGGTGCGTGACAACCATTGTCCAGTCTGCAGGCAAAGCCATTATATTGGTTGAACTGTAAAACTTGTAATAGACACATCAAATTCCCTAAATCCACATTTTAACCTTAATAGAAGATAGGAAACATATGCATTGCTCAAACTGAAAAAAAAACAAAATAAGGAGGTGACCAACTGGACTTTAGGAAGAGGAATGTTGTCTCATTGTTGTCTGATAGAAGATTGCAGCTGCTTAACAGTCCTGGGTCTTCTTTGTGGCATCTTTGGTTTCATGATGCTCCAGATGTTTTAAGTTGGTGAAAGGTCTGAACCTCAGGTAGGCCAGTTCACTACCCAAACTCTTCTACTACATCTATCTGCGGTATCTATGCTGTTGGAATGGATACAGTTTGGCATCATCTCGGTGAAATATGGAAGGTCTTACCTGAAATATATGTCATATAGGGGGAAGCATACATTGCTCTAAAACATGTATATACCATTGAGTATTGATGGTGACTTTCCAAGTCAGCATGCACCCCCATACAATCAGAGATGCAGGTGTTTGAACTCCTCTTTAGTCCAGAGGATGTGGTGCACGTGTTTTAAATCCTTCCTGTGTGGCAGCGTTTGGAATCAGGATTGTGATCTAAATGCAGTGTGGTGAGATGCTATATAGAGTCTCTATAGGCTCCTCTTGTCCATGTGAATCTTTTATCTGTTTATTTATTCATTTCTATTCGTGTTGTTTCAGTTATTAGATTATATGTGGTATCGTATGATTATGCCTAAGGCAGGACAGGCAGGGAAAAAAAGGAAGGGGGGTGGGGAAACAGGGGTAAATGTAATAAGGATAGAGTACAAGGGACAATCAAGGACCCGCATCCCAGGGACAGGCAGAAGCGTCCAGCAGGGAGCAGGACCGTGTCCCACAGGGCGTAAGGCTCAGCAAGCCCCAGACCCAGACCCAGCTGTGCACACACACACATACAGACCATTCGCTCATTTACTCTCACCCACCCACTAATGACACACAGAGAGACGTTTCCAAAAGGAATTTAAGTTTCGACTCGTCTGACCTCAGAACAGTCTTCCACTTTGCCTGAGTTCATTTTAAAAGAGCTTTGGCCCATAGAAGATGGCAGCTTTTCAAACATGGCCTCTTCTTTGCCTGGCAGAGCTTTAATCTGCATTTATAGATGACAAATGGTGAACTGTGTTCACAGACAGTGATTTCTGGAATTGTTACTGAGCCCTTGCACTGATTTCCATCACAGAATCACGTCTGTTTTTAATGCAGCGCTCCCTGAGGGTCCCAAGATCACAGGCAGTTTTGATTTTCTGTCTTTTCACATGCACACGGAGGTTTCTCCAGATTCTCTTGACTATTTTGATGATATGTTCCACAATTTAAAAAAAAAAAAATTTTTTCAGATTGATAAACCTCTGTACTTCTATAAGATACACAACTATACCCAGTCATGTTACTGACCTGTTACCATTTAACCTAATTAGTTGCAAAACGTTCCTGCCCTCACATTTAGTGTTTTGTTACCTCGTTCCAACTTTTGGGGGATGTCTTGCTGCCATCAAATTCAAAATGAGTTAATATCCTATGAAATCGTTATTTATCTTGTGATATCTCGGTCCAGCTCCTCCATTCAAAACAATGTTTTAGCTCCTCCCCTCTTAAGCTCCTCCTCTCTTGGCTCTTAAGTAGACTTTCCTCTAATTGGCTGCCTCTCATAAATAGATGGTCTAAATAGCAGGTGTGTATACGGATTTTCTGTGTTCACAGCCAGAGCTGTTTCTGAGAAGAAATTAGGGATTTTTGGTCTCACTGACTTCATTCAGAACCATGAGTATTGATCATTTATGTCACCAGTTCCAGATAATATAATTACATAAATAATTCTTCCAGCTCCCAAATGTTTTCCAATTTCCCATAACTGGAAATCTTGGGATTTTTAAATTAAAGACACTTAATTTTTTTTTTCTGTTAAAGCGGGGGCTCCTTGTTGCTTTAAGGGACTGGAAGATGAATGAATGATGGATTATGGGATGATTACATAAGATGAAGATAACAGCAAGCAACCATAATTTATCCATAAAGCATTTTTCACATACAGGAGTCACAAAACAGCAATACAAACTTAAATAAAACAGTAGATAAAAGAATATAAACTTCAAAAGAACAGTTACTCTAAAAGCAATAGGCAAGTGAAAAAACTCTAAAAGTTTTATAGTTTTTAAATGGTTTTTAAAATTAAATGGTGCAAACATGTTTCTCAAATACCCGTCTGCAGAGAGGATAACAAGGGGAACTGTCAGAAACGCCCATCACCCAAAATTTGTTAAGTCTACCTAACATATGATTTCATTTGTTGTATATTTAGTAAATAGGATTGCCTGAAGTTTCATTCTCTGAGCGGATGAGACTGATTTTCTTTTAAATGTCTTAACACGTGTGAAGATTTCTCTGTGCTAATAAACCAGAGAGGTCAGGAACCTCTGAAGTAAAGGCTTCAAACATCGTGTGTGGAAAAAGACCTCCATAGCAGACCAACTGCTCTGTTTTTCTCATGTGCCACCTCCCTTTCTTCCCCCCTCAGATCCTCATAGAGTTGGAGACGGCCTTGCTAGACGACATTCCTCACTGGTATAAGCTCCAGACACATGACGTGTCCTCTATACCTCTGCCCCAGCCCTCTCCATACCTCCCACGGAGACACGTCCATGGAGACAGCCCCAGCAAGAAACTACAGAGTATGTTATTATTATTGGAATATTATTCACAGGCTCTGTGTCCTTTAACCGACAGTGTTTGAGCGTGGTGGCTAACATTTCCTGTTCTGAGCTTTCTCCAGTGTCTCTCTCAGCGTGGGAGAATCTCTCAACCTTACCCTGTCTTGTGTGTATGTGTTTTGTGTGTGCGTTTGTATGTGTGCAGGGTCTCATCGCATCATTGATACAGAGTTTGATGATGGTTTGATAGTAGTGACTAAAGGTGGGTGGGGGTCATGGTTATTGAGCGTTTCCTCGTAGTAGCCTGTAGGTGCCCAGCACTGCGTGAGAGAGCATCCTCGTGCATCCTCCCTTCGTGTCCTGTGGAAACCTTTTGGGTCTGCTTCTATAAATTTCTATAAATTTCACCTAAATTAAAATAATTAATTCAAGCTGAATCAGCAAAAACACCCTAAAGTATTTTGCAGATCATCACATTTCTTACTGGGGTGCAGATTATGAATTTTTGTGTGAGGCTGCATGAGCATTTTCTCCTCTTTTGCTGGGTCTTAGAAACACCAACGCACTGAGTGCATGCTGCACTGCAGAGCTGCAGTAGTTCACTGCCATTCCACTACGTCTCCTGCCATCCTGCATGCTTCTATTCCTCCTCCTTACTTCACTTAAAGGACACTGAACACAGACAGTAGAAGACATTTTAGCTACCGCTTCTTTGCTGGCTGGCTGTTTCTGCCCTCGCTTCAGTTCCAGTGTGTGTTGATTCAGACATTAATGCAATTTTATTACACTTTTTTGGTGGCCTTTAAAATGCCACAAGTATGATCAGTATACTATTTGAACATTACAATGATTTTCTTTTCTTTGATATTTTTCGGCCTCAAATAACAGAAATACAAGCTCTGTTACTACAATACCCACAATTCTCAGCCACAGCTTAAACTGTGCTCCACGGGGGATGAATTCATTCACTCAACCATTCATTCATTGTCCAAAAAAGTGTTAATTTTAGTTGCAGTGCAAGTGTATACCTAACTGCATCTTGAGAGTCCGTTTTTATGCATAGGTTTCTACATTTGCTTTTGTACTTATCCAACCAGTGATGTTTCCTATGTATTGTTGGAAGCTCCCTAACTGGCTGCTACCTTTAATGATCCATACAAGACATGATTGAGACCTTCTCCTCACTTCACTTTGCGCAGTTCTGTTTCTCATCCTGTCGTTCATATTTAATGCTAGAGTTGGCAGACGTCTAGAAAGACCAAACCCTGCCCCCCAAAAAACACCAAGTCAATGTCTCAGTGTCTCTGCAGAACACAAATGGGTGTTCATCAACCATCAGAGGAGGAGGAGCAAAGTGGCCACTGGCCTCTGCACTCTAGACTCCTGTCCCAGAATCTTGTCAGATTCCTGTATACCATTTTCAGTAATTCCCACGTACGGTTAGCTCAAAGTAAAGTTTGCAGTTTTACATCTTTGCATTGGTGGCCAAGAGTATTTTTCTGTATCATTAACCATTAATGAAACTTTTAAATCATAGCATGTCACATGTTCCCAAATGTGAAGAGGTCATAACCTTTGCGCCCCCTTCTTTCACCCTATGTTAGCTTGAACTGGCCCCAACCCTTCTGTGGTATAAGAAAATGAACAGATAGGTGAAGAGATCACATTAAATTGGGAGCAATGTCTTGGCACGCCACTCAACCATTCCATATACAGTTAGGTTAGGGTAAGAAGCAACATCAGGGATTTCTGCTAGCAACGTTAATGGTTCAGGAATCACAGCACTGTTTTCTGACTCCTTAATGAAATGTCCTGCAGCCCCCTCTCTTCTATAACTGTCCTAACCCCACCCCATCAGACAAGCTTCAACATATATAGGCTATACATATGCTCCTGACAGCCAGCCAGCCAGAAGGCCATCCATGCTGTCTCCACAACCAACTACATCAAGACCATTAGATATCACAGAAAATTTAACTTAGCATCTTACCAATCCAGGGAGCAATGAGAGGTGCTGAATATAGTTTGTCATTTCTCCCTGGTGATGATTAATATTCGCTCCTGAGATGAGACGTGTTTTAGTGCATTAAATGTTCCTTTTTTGGGTCACTTTGCAGTGTACGTAGTTGCTGTCGGTGGAATAGCAACTTTTAATTCAGGAATATCTGCCACTTAGTAAAGGGAAGTTCCCATGAATTTGTAGTAGGGTCAATTAGAGTGGCTTCTCTCTGACCTGTGATTGGCCAGAGTCTCCGATCACAAAGCCAGGAGGAGGTGGAGAAGTGTAGATTTCTCTCAGACAACAGGGGATGTTTTTTCCCTGTAAGACTCAAACATTACTGCCCATCCCAGCTTTAAATGAGGCTAATGCTCTGTTACTGCATTTTTTCTGTATCATGTGACTTTCTATAGCTTTGTAGGCTTGTAACTGTAAATGTCTGATCTGTCATCTCATCAGCCACTTCATGGGATTAAAACAAGCTGAGATCAGGTCTGACAGACACATTTGCAGAAACAGTCACATGACCAGCTATATTGTGTTTGCAAGCTGCTTATTTGCCTGTAAAACATCCAGATGTGATGTTTTACAGTCTGTAGGTGAATGGCACCTGTAACGGTAGCGAGTAGTACATTACTCACAACTGGTGCATCCTTACCTAAGGACACAACTAATGCCTGGATGTGTGTGAATGTCTGTATCCCTCCTGTGTGTATGTTATATCTGTGTGAATCTTGAAACATGTATTTTGCTTGTTTTGCACGTATTTGTGTGTCCACACTGGATCTGTGTGCGGGTGCAGGCGCAGAGCGTAACTCCAGGGAGAGAGAGCGGGGCAGCACGTTAGCTGTGCCCGAGCAGCAGCGGCCCGTCCAGCACCGCTCGCGCTCGGTGTCTCCTCACAGAGAGGACTCGTGCAGAGCTCGGTCTCGGCCTGCACACGTGCCCATGCAAAGGTGAGTTACACCCGGGAGTTTTACCTGCTGAACTTTGAGTGATGATTTGGCAGGCAGGGGAACCCTAAAGTAAAGCTTGGCATTGCTTGTTAATTTGTGGACTGCGCCTGCGAGGATTACTGCTCAACAAGTCTGCTGCTGTTTTGTTCTGGTCACGGCAGATGGCTGCTCTCCTTTGAGCCTCTTTCTGTTGGAGGTTTCTTCCTGTTAAAAGGGAGTTTTTTCTTCCTACTGTCGCTGCTCACAGGGTGTCGTCTGATTGTTGGTGCTTTCTCTCTGTTATTGTAGGGTCTTTATCTTACACTCTAAAGCACCTTTAGCCAACTGTTGTTGTTATTTGGTGATTTATAAATAAAGTTGAATTGAATTGAAAATTCTGTTCATGTACACTAAATCATCTGAGATATAATGTTACCAGATTCCCTGCTGGTTCTTTTAGTTACTAAATCAACATAAAATAAAACAATAAAATATAAAATGTTTATTTTGTATTTTATTGTCACTATTTGCATTTGAATTTAAGCAGAAATGAAGAAAAAAAAAAGATTTTTCTTTTTTTTAAATGAAGCTCAGGGCTCAGCCTGAAGACAGCTGCTGTGTGTAACAAATGATTTAACAGTAAAACTCTAAACGGTAAAGTTGTGTAACACAGGCAGGAAAGGGCCCAAAATGCAGACTCACGGAGACAGACTTAAACTCAAAAACACTGCTTTATTTACTGGGAGAAAAAGCGATACAAAACTAAACAGTGAAACCTAAACACACGGGGAAACAGGGAGAATCACACGGCCACGAGGGAGATCGCAACACGGGACCGAGGGAAGTGAGAACGCACGGGGAACACAGCTGACACGAATTAACATGACACCACCAGGGAAGCAAAACTAGACACACCGAACATGGAAACACGAGACCTTCAAAATAAAACAGGAAACGGAGGAACATGACACAGGAGTGGAGGAAAGGCGACGAGGGAGCGAGGGAAGGGAGGAGACGAGTGAGACGTGGCAGACTGGGGAAACATGGATAAACATGACAAGCAGGGGGTTACATAGAATGAAACACGAGGAGGGAAACAAGACACAAGAAGTCACACAACATATATAAACACAGACACACAGAGAGAGACAAAGAGGGCAAAGACACAAGAGGGAATCTAATAATTAGATGCTAAACAGAACAACCTAGGCATTACAGAGTAAACTCAAGTCTAACAACGTGGCGTTAACCATAAAGCTAAATTGTACTGTTTTTTCTGTACTGGTTTTATGTTTTTTTATTTTATTTATCTTTTTATCTTCAAATGACTGTTCAGCATTTTTGTTTGAAAAAGTGCTTTCAAACAAGTAAAGTAAAGTAAATAAGTAAAGTTATTATCATTATTATTATTATAATGTAAAATGACATGAAAATACAAGAACACAAAACACTGGGCCAAATGACCCAGGACCATGACAGACTCTGTGTGTCACAGCTAGCCAGATTTAAAAAGTAGATTGTACTCACCATTCTGATAGATCCTATCTCTGTTTGGGGAATATTTAATGAAGTTACCTCTTTCAAGACCCACATATGGATCCTTTTGATGATTCTGTCTATAGATTTCTGTAATCGGAACAGCTGGAAGAGACAAACCACCTCGGCTGTTGTTAACGTTTAATTAACCCAGGGTGAGGCTAGCAGTGCCATAGAAGTTCAAATCTAAAATGCTTTATTGAGTCCCGGGTCCCCACAACATGGGTCATATTTCATGGTTGTTTGATCTCGAGATGTTTTCTGCTTTTTTTCATAATAAGAGTTGTATATCAGTGTCTAAACACACTGTCTTTGTACTCGGTAATGTCATCCTCTCTCCAGGAAAGCCGTCGGTCAAAAACGCATAAAACTATAAAACCAGCAGAGAGTTAAATATAACCAATGCAGAATACAGACGCCTAAAACAATAATCAACAAAAATAATCAAAAATGCAAAACTACAAAACCCCAAAACATGCCAAACTCAAAACTCTGGGTCCAAGACTCTGGGACCTTAACCGAAACGCTAATCAACTCTATAAACGTTAAAACAAAAAACCCACAAAAACAAACAACAGAGCACTGCTGACAGAAAATCCTTAGCTGTGTAAATTTGTGAGTTAATGTATTTATTTACCTGTGCGCTCTCAGTGCTGCAGTTCATCTGAAATGTCAAATCGACATCTTAGAGCTCTGAAACTTCAAACTCTTAGCTATTCGGCGTGCTCAGCTCTGATACTGTCCCGAAGCCAAACGAAGGAGTGAGAAATCACTTGTGTGTGAAATGATCTTTACTCATTGAATTTTTGGTGATAAATAACCTACAAATAGACTGATTGACTTTGTAATGTGTCCTAGTCGCTCTTCTAGCTTGTGTTCAGCACCGCAGTTGCCATGGTGATCTAGCCAGGTTAAAAGAGATCCACCTTCCTGGTACTGAAAACTCTGACTTTAGGCTCAACATACCCGAACAACACATTAATCTTACTTTGCACTGCAGGCAGCATTTACCTAGAACGTTTCAATCTCAGTTCTTACCTGTGCTCATCGTGTCTCAGAATCAAATCTTCAGTCGAATCTCATTAAAGTAAGAATAAACATGATAAAGTCACAACTTTATAGTATTTTTTAAATCATTTTATCGTATTTTCTTTCTTTTAATGACTGCATTCATCTTCACATTACATGTAGGAATGACATGTTTTCTCATCATCAGGAGCTTGGATGAGATCCACCAGAACCGCCACCACTCCCACTCCCCCTCCCATTACCACGAACCCCACTTGGAGCACCAACGCTCAGGTGACTCGGACTACGAGTACTCTGAGGACAGGTAACCTGTTGTTGGAATCTCCTGGGATCTTCAGGATGAGGGGTGGGGCAGTGAAAATCTCTTCTAGTTGACTTTTTTTACGTGTAAAAATTAAAAAGACTGACATATGTCAGATCAATGGCTCATTCTCTAACAGCGAAACTGGCTATCATCAAACATGAACTTTTGGGGCTTTGACACAATTATATATTTCTCAAAGGTTGAATATTGTTTTTGTTTATGTGTGTGTAATGTGATCTTGCCAAACTAATTTCTACTAATACTACTAACAGAGTGAAACTACCCATATGGAAAAGAAATAGAAAAAAAAATCAACTTTTTATGTATATATAGTATAAAGTGTTAGGGTTCCTTCACACAGAACATGGCATGTGCTGCACTTGCATGTGTAAGAATACTGGACCTCTGTTCTTCTTTGCATTAATTAAAAAGCTTTAATAGATACGTAGAGCAACAGGAAGGAACACTTAGGAAGTCTAAGCTGTGTTTACACATACTGTACGTCCACTCGACTGTTAAAACACACCTGTGTACGCGGCTGGTGCCATGGTTCTGGTTTAGGGTTATTTACAAGTCATTTCTTTATTTTCTCATTCTTTACCCTGCTGCAGTTTTGCTTCCTGTTGTATAGCATGCACAGCACTGGTATTTTACTTCTGAGTAGCCAGACTGTGTTTTTGATGGTCAGATGGTCTCTTTGCTGTTAAGCAGTTTCTGGGAATCCTTGTGTGCATCTTAGGTTTCCTTGCGTGTGGAGGTATTTATGAATAACTTGGGTTTTTGGAGAGTTTCTTTCTTTTTGGCCGCCACACATGATGGATTTGGATTTTGGAGGATTAAACCACTTTGCTCTGTGAGGGAAAATGGGCTTCTGTGGTGGTCCCAACTCAAAGTGTGTTGTTTTATAATTGAGTGAATTGAGATGCTGGATGCTTCAGTTTCAGATTGCAGCAGTGCAGTTATTGTCTCCTTTATATCTTTAAATCTGTTTAGCCGTGAAAGTGGCCTTTTTTGCAGTTTCCTCATGCAATATAATTGTAGGAAATTAAATCAAGTGCGCATTAAATGTGTGCCAGTGTGGATGTTTACATAGACACTTATTTACATTGAGTAGTCTCACGCTGATCGCAGCAAATTGTGAAAGTACTACAACAACAAAAGTTGTTGAGCCTTTTACGACACGTAATACTAAACTCTTCTAAGCTAAAGACAATTTAACACGCATAAGCAACAGAACACGTGACATCCATGCTTGATAAGAACATGCCGCTGTTTCTCCCGCTGTGCTGACGATCTATTCAAACCATGCAGAGCTGATCTACTATGTGCTTCTGCTGCTGATGATAATGACTCACAGAAACGTATTTTACTACAGTCCAAACACATAGAATGTAAAACTGCATTTATGTTTGCACAACCTTGCATCAAAAACATGATGGAAATCCCCATGAAATTTCCATTTCTGAGCTGCAGGCTCCAGGTTCATTCTGAACGATCTCACCAGCGCCCCCAGTGAAACCTGACCAACAGAGAGTGGGAGTTGGTCAGTGTTTGGAGGTTTTTTGGGCTATTCTTCCTACTGCAGCCATTGAATGTGGAAGGTGTGGATCTTTTCTACTGTTAAGCCATCATAGTGCACAGTATATGGCCCCCTTTTCATTGCAGATCCACTTATGGACTCAAAATAGAAAGTGCACACAGTAGTTGTGTTGCATGCCACATTCTTAAGAGTTGTATGTAAATAGTGAATATTTACTACAGGAGTGTATGCACATGTTTATTCTAAGTCTTTTCCATATGGGATTCTCTGCTGTTGAACGGAGACTTGATTGAAATCTCAGAATTATGATTTCCTGGTTTCTGTCATTCATAACTTCACTTTACCTGTCTGAGTTGCCATCCTCTTCTTTTGTGTTGTTTTTCATTTGTTCACCCATCGTCATGCCAATGACAGTGAGGTCCTGGAGATGCACAGGTCTATCCGGGGCGGGAGTGCCGAGTGCCTGCACACAAACAGGTAAAAAGAAAAAGAGTAGCTGTCATCATTTCCATTTTCACTATACTTTAACAACTCCATCTTAACTCTTAAAGTTGGCATTTTTAATGAAAAAGGAACGTGCTGGTTATATTTATGTCTGTTATTTCTGCTTTTCTGCGCATGCATGAACACAAAAGTGTCACGAGTAGTTGTAGCACACGTAAAATCAGCTGTCTCATAACAACACAAAACAGTGTATGAGGGGATTAGAGCCCCACTCGGCACCTGACCTCAAAGAAAGCAAAGCTTTGTGATTAATTTCTTTTATTTTTTATTTTTTTGCCTTGGATGTCTTCTCTACATAACAGCAGTTATGGATTGTTTTTCCACTTTTTTCTTGTCTTCCTTTACGTGCATGATCTCCGCTCATACAACCAGGAGCATAGGTAGATACAGCAACACCCTCCCCCCCAAAATGCCCCTGTTAGTAAACGGTATCCATAAAGACATTTACAGGTAAGCTTTTAGCGTTAAAGGCAGTCCTGCAAACCCTTCTCTGTGCCTCTCCAGCTTTCCCAGACTCATTTGTGGAGTTGGTGGGCCATTTATTTGTGGCAGTGATCTCTCAATGCAATAAATGCCCATATGTCTCCCAGGCCGCTGTGCTGATTGTGCGTGCTGTGGTCGGAGTGTGTGCCAAGTTGCTTTGTCATGGTGCCGCTTCAGTGAGATGTGTTGCTTTCCCATCTGCATTACACAATCTTTTAAATGAGCACGCTGCTAATCTTACATGTGTAGCCCATCAACTACAAATAATAAAAGAAACACAATTGGAGTAATTGCAGTTCCTAGTAATGCTGCCAGAGCTCACCTACTCTGCACACTTTGCATGGGCAGTTCCCTCACCTGAACCAAACAGTACTTTCAGTCTGGAGATATTCATGTGTGAAAGCAGCTTGGGTTTTTTTTGGGTGTGACAGCTGAAACTTGTGACCATGGTTCGCAAAACTTTTAGGCCCAAGGACCCATTTAGGGACACAAAATTTTCCAAGCATCATTGTAACACCGGTTTAGCCATTTGAGACTTCCCCCTTACTTGATGGTTTGGACTGACTGCAGCCAGCTGAACGTAAAGAATGAAATTGCAGATTAATGATGATGGTGTTACTGGCCCTACGATGCTGTTGGAGGGCACAATGGGGTTATTTTAATGCTGTAAACGATTCCCATCTATTATATATGTATAATTTATATGAATTTATGATTTATAACAATTTTTTTTAAGGCCCCTTGGCTTCAGGAGTTTACTGACCAGCATTTGGACAATCACTGCCCTAGACAACATTCTAGGTTTTGAGTGAAATGTCAGTAAACTATCGGCTGGACTGGCAAATAAAGTTGCTTCAGATTTTTTTCAATTCGGGATAATTGGCAAACCTTCCTGGATTTAACACAACATCAACAGAGAACAAACAAAACTCGCTAAACTTTTAATTACTTTCGTTACTTTGATTTAACCAAGAAAGGAAACTCTTGAGATTAAGATTCTTTTGCTAGTGTCCTAGACCAAGGCAGGCAGCATTAATCCATCTACCTTTTGGATGGATGGAGAAACTGAAGCTCCTAAAGAAAACACACTTAAATTCTACACAGAAAGTCCCGTCCTGGGTTCGACCCCTTTTACTGTGAGGTAACAGTGCGGACCACTGAACATTTAGATTGCATCTTGACTCGATTTCTGTCTTCCTCCATGCTAATTACAGTGCTGGCATGTTGTTGACATTGTAAGCAGTGGCATTAGCATTTAGTTTGAAAGTGCTGTGGCTAAATGAAGCCAAGATGGGCTGTTAGCCTGTCTGTAGACCCTTAAGAGGCTTACAAACAAACGAAAGTAGAAATGTGGCAAATGGAGATTGCTGAATGTTAAGGACTTTCGGAACTTGTAGCAATCATATGCAAAACTATTGCTTGTGGCCGCTTACCAAGTTAAACTGGTGGCAGTGCAATTTAAGCGCGTACTAGCAAGGGCTTGTTGACTGTTGTGTATGAATATGAAGGGTTGCTAATAGTTATGACAGTTAATTCCTCCACCAGAGCTCACAGTGTCCACTAGTGACCAACTTTGGCTAAAGAGTAGAACAAGTGGTTATAGTCTTATTTAAAGGAACCTGATTTCTGTCTAAGGGCTCCATCAAGTGTATCATGAAAAAACCTGAATGATGTGATCAGCTATAGCTTGGCTTGGGTTGAAGTTGCCGAAGTATCATGATGATGACTGCTGGTTAAATTAGTCTGAAACCTGAGGATGCTTTGCAGCTGATGGGCTAAAACACACCAAATAACATCATTTTTCAGATGCTGATGATGGCATTGGAGAGTGTATGTATGTATGTAGCATCTGCTCACTTTCCCTTTTTCCTGCTTCTGACTGCTTTCACAGAACAGTAAACTCTCATATATTTTTGGAAATATCCTATTTCAGTTTCTTTTCAACAGTTAAAAGCTAAAATGTATTCCACTCTGTGTAACTTGGTGTAGCTTAGCCCCAAAAGTTTGAAAAACAGGGGCGACATCAGCACTCAAAAATTCTCACTTGCAATCTGACTACAGCAAAGATGGTAGTAAAGGTATAGCTCTTTAAGCAGATTCATTACAGTTGCCTCATTAAAATTGCCCAGGGGGGAAGGGTTGAGAAATAGTGAGACTTGCTTCATGAAGGTCTTTGGGGACACTTTGATCTTATGTGGACATTTAGCAACTGAGGAATGTTAACTAGTGAGGTTAAGAAGTGCTAATGGGCAGAAAGCATCACCAGCATCAAAAAGACATATTGATCATTCATATTTGCTATAATGCCTGAACACATAATTAGCAGACTGACAGACCTCATGTAGGAGCAATGCCCTCCATTTCTGTCTGTTCTGGTCTGATAACAGTGCCATGTACATCCTATAGATCTGCTGCAGCTCAGCAGAGATGGGAAGTAACGCGTTACTGTAATCCGATTACTTTTTTCAAGTAACGAGTAAAGTAAGGGATTACTATTGCAAAAAAGTAATTAGATTACTGTTACTTTCCCGTAAGCATGCTGCATTACTGCGTTACTGAACCGTGATTTTGTTTGTGAGAGTGTCTCATGACAATGACGTACTGTGTTTTACTTGCATCTATTTGAAAGAGTGAATGTAAACACATAAAAATTATTTTATTTTATATGCTGGAATATGCAGAAAATAGGTTTAAATGTTAAAGTCAAAGACTGTTGAATATAATTTAATTTTTGCTTGAAATGTGCATGAAGTTAAAAGATTACTACTAATAAAACAAGTTTTAAAGACAGACTTTTTCCATTTGAATCAATTTTATATGATGGATTATGCAGAAAAAATAGAATTGGGCTGAAAGGTCTATTGCTTGTATTCAGGTTGTGTATCATGTTTTTAAAAAGTAACTAAGTAATAAACTAATTAATTACATTTGAAAATAAGTAATCAGTAATTAGTAACTAATTACTTTTTTCAAGTAACTTGACCAACTCTGGTGACCACGATGGAGAAACGG
>VUQG01045675.1:24550-39675 GCA_015106755.1 Etia nguti
CAAAGAGAACAAAAAAAAAAAAAAAAAAAAAAAAAAAAAAAGAACAGAAAGAAAGAAAGAAAGAAAAAACAAAAACAGAAACCATCTCAAAGAGAAGACAGCAAGAGCTCAAACTAACTGGTAGTAACTTGGTCTAAAAGGAACTGGGAAGAAAGACTATGCATCTCCTCAGACCACTAAAAGCCAACTAAGGGTGAAGAATACAAAGCTAACATGTCGTTTCTCTTGTGTGCCTCCAGGAAGCATCATACCTGCTTTCTTCTCATGGCCTCCATTGAGAAGAAGAAGGCGGCAGAGAAGGAGTGAGTGAGGGAGAAAGTGTGTGTTTGAGATAGAGAATGAGGGAAGGGGGGAGGACAGAGAGGGAGAGGGAGAGCGCGAGGATCTGTCGAACAGATTGTTCCTCCTTTCCTTTTCTTTCCCCGCATGCACATTCACCTCGCCGGTCATGTGACCTGGTGGCTCCCTCTGTCGGTCCTCTCCTTCAGAGGGTCTCCACAGAGCATGCTCAGTCATTTCCAACTGTAACACCACTCCATTTTTTTTTTATTTTTTTTTAAACTGGAAGACCCCCACTGCCAACGAAGACCCAAATCACCACCCAAAGGCTGCATACCCAACAAGAATAAGAGGAAAAAGCCTGCATAACCTGCATTTACAGACGATTTTATCTCTCAAATCATGCCTGTATTCATGCCAAATTCACTTATTCTATTTATACATATTTTGTAATGCCTTTAATTGTTTCATGTAAAAATAATAAATCTTCTTGTCAGTAAAGGATTTTTAAGCTCCAAAAAGCCTCGACAGTATGCAGGCACTGCTATTTCAGGAGCAGCAATGGAGAAAAGGAAGGAGGAGGTACAAGAAATGAGGCCCAAAACCAAACTGTTTTTCTTCATAGACAGCAGGCCACTTTCTGAACCTCTCAACAGGAGTGTCTTTTGTCTCCACTCAGCCTGAGGCCAACGAACACCACTAAACACAGCCCTGCCAGGCTCATGAAACAGATGTTATTATTATAGGCTGAGCAGCCATTAAAGAAGAAGCCTAGAAACACTTAGAAAGCAAACAAACAAAAGGACCCGAAGATATCAGCCTACGAGATCAATCAAACTTAGCATAACACGTCAGTACAAAGGTTTTCCATCGTTGTTTTTGTTGTCTTTGTCCTACTTTGTGTTTTAATGTGATCAAATGAATTGCATCATCTATCCAATAAAAACAATGACATTAAGAGGAAGTAAATCAACGAACCCTGACATTAAGAGGAAGTAAATCAACGAACCCTGACATTTTATTTTAGCATTTCTGCCAACAATTAACTCACAATTAATAAAAAAACAAAACAAAAACACAAAAACAGGTTAGTTCATCGGAGGACTTCCTGGACAGGTAGGAATGCCGATGTAGATATGCTGCAGCTTCTACTGTTTCACAGCTAAACAATAACAAGCTAATCCTGACATGTGAGCTATGCAACATGCCCAAGACAAAGACAATGGAAGCAGGGTTGGGAGGCATACCTTCATACCTTTCTGACATTTGACATGAATTAAAAAGAATTATAACAGAAAGCATTATACTTTATATTGCTAGATTGTTAACTTTAATTCTGATTCTGGCTTCTAAATTATAACAGCCAAATAATCAGGACATAATTATTACTCTCTCTGTATTAATTTTCTCCACAAAGCTCTCCTTTTCCTGTTCCAAATCAAGCACTCCCATTTCCATTCTATAAGTGCATGTGTGCTCCTCCTAAAAGCTCAGCGAGTCCCTGATGATAATAAAAAATAATAAATTTTTTTTAAAAGTACTCTTTCACAAGAAGCTATTCAGCTATTCTTCAAAGATCACTAACCACCCAAAACCTGCTCTCAAATGACATCGGCTTAATGATCCATTTATGCTCGCCACAATGGCTTTGTGCGCTGATGAAGTGACGTCATCGCACAGCCACATCCATTTGTACTCGTTAAATTACTCGGCACTGCTGCAGTAATCTCTCTCCACGATTACTGTCCTCCCATGTTCGTTGTGTCATATATATGCTTGTAGAGGCTGACTTGCTCACACATTCATGCCTGAAACATATCCATTTTGAAAATAACTACCCCTGCTATTATTTAACTAAAATGCGCGACCAGCTGAAACAACACCAAAGGACGGCTTACACCAGCGGATGTGACGTCGCTTTTGTCATCTGACACTATTCGCAATGGTGAGAATGACAAGCATAAGGCCTCGAGACCAGTTGGTGACCCCTGACAACCATAGGTGGCTCAGGAAAAATGTGTGTTCACTGATTGGTTGGCAAGTGTTTGCTGTCTGCATCCAAGTTAAATTGATTGCTGCATCAAAACCTTCCTTGTGATTTTGTTTGAAGATACTTGAAGATATCGCCTGTAGCTTGCATGGATTCATACTACTCTGCAAGTAGTTGACAAGTGTTTGCAGACAAGTCAGGATCTTCCATGTAAACTACAAGCAACTGCATAACTGCACTGGCTCACCAACCAGTTGTGGAACATACATTACACATTTTTCCCCAAGCAAACTGTGGTTGCCAAAGGGTCACTGAGGAGTCTCCAGGCCTACATGACTGACGTTTTAGCAACTGATTTCACTGTGACTGCTACAAACCTCGAACAACTACTCATCAACCGGTCAGGGACCTTTTTGACAACATAAGCTTTACATGTATCTCTTGTTTGTATAGTAACATTCAATCTCACTATGCCACACACTTTTCCATTCAGATAGTAGTAGTATTTTACTCTTACATTTTGGTTCTGTAACAGTGGTTGGCAAACAGAGGTAGATTTCAAGGACTGCACAGAGAGAAACCATTCCAAATAGAAGGCAGCAAGAGCTCAAACCAACAGGTAGTACCTTGGTCGAAAGGGAACGGGGAAGAACCACTATGCACCTCCTCCAAAACCAACTAAGGGTAAAAAGATTCAAGCCATTATGTAATTTAAAGGCTTAAATTATTAAAATTAAACCGGTTAGTTCATCAACAGACTTCTGAAATATACATAATACCCAATTTAGAACTGTAGCTTCGACTCTTTCATGTCAAGAGAACAAGACAATCCTGACATGCAAGCTATGCAACATGCCCAGGACAATGACAGCAGAAGTAGGCTTGGGAGACACCCATTTTTGTCATATTTTGTAGAGACTAGCATTTCAAGCAATAATTCCATTTGTTATTCAGTTGGAACCAGACAACCTCACTTGCCAACAGCTCTCCCTGATGAACACATGCGTAGGCCAGCAAAACAAGCACTCCACCACACTCCAAAAACTACAAATAAAAAAAGCCCAAGGCATCAATCTGGTCTTAAAAAACAAAAAAACAGAAAAAAAAACCCCTTCAAATCTCAATCTGATTGAGCATTGATGGAACAAACTTGATTCATACAGACCCAACACAGAGGAAGCTAAAGGATCTGCTGCCAAAGTTCTGATGATAAGACACAGCTACACACCCTCAGAGGTTCCATGTCCATTTCCTGAAGTGTCTAAGCTTTTCTAGGAGTATAAAGGGACCCCTAAAAAATAGGGGGGAGGTGATCTAATTGTTGGGTCCTAGAAACCCTTCATTAAAAAAAAAAAACAACAAAAAAAACTGTCCAGGATAAATCTATTATCTACTATTACAAAAATGTGTTTTTGAAAAGACCCTGTAGTTAAAAGCCCTAAAAAGAGACTGCTAGGCCTAAATTATTTACATTATTTTACTTAACATTTACTCAGAGTCATCCGAGAAGTAATAAAGACAATCTCAAAGACGTCATCAGTGTGGTATTTTAAACAAGAAATAAATTTAAGTTCTGAGATGGTCACATCGCAAAATACTACTAATATAAAAACTGAAAATGCTAGCTAGATAGCTTGCTAAAGTGTGACAACAGCTTGGCAATAACTGCAAGGCAGGGACTGTTAACCAGACAGCTGTAAGTCATCTATGCAAAAAGCATCTGGCACGTGTAGCTTCTTCACACTCAAGTCGACCATGATGCCATTACACTAATCAGCGTTTCCCCACACAGACTGTGTTTCAGAGAACGTTCAAAGTATGCTGTCTACTCAAGTATATTTAGTGAGACATTTATTTTTTATTGATCCTAGAGAACTACGCCACCTGTGATCAAATCAATAGTGGACAATAGCCCTTATTTTGAAAGTTTAGTTACTGTTAAACAGCTAGCTATGTGGCTTCCTGGGCCCTGTTTTGAGTCAAACCAAAGTCAACAGCAAGTGTAAAACTCCTATACTGAGACAGCAGAGCCAAAGGATGACAACCAGCTGCAGCATATTCTAATATATTTCTTATCCAACCGCTTATCCAGTACAGGGTTTTGGGGGATCTGGAGCCTATCTCAACCATGACAACAGGAATAGACTAGTGACTTGGACAGGTCACCAGTCTATGTCTCAGGGCTAACCCACAGACAACTGTTCACACTCACATTCAACCCTGCTGCTAATTTAATTGCCAAATAGCCTAAAATGATTTTTTTGGGAGTGTGGGAGGAGTACCCATAAAGAACCCACCAAGCACAGCTAGAACATACAAACTCTACGCAGACAGCCCCACATCTGACCATTTGATTTGGACCCAGGATCTTGGGCAACACAATGATACGGTGTAGTAGGGATGTGCACAACTAGTCGTCTATAAACTAATCGTTACTACTGTAACTAGTCAGTACCAGATGAACTAGTAGTTTGATGCCCAATGTCGGTAAACTGTTGTGTCCTAAATTTTATGCAGTCATCTACCACCGTGTGGAGCATTGATGTTGAGAGACTCCATAAGTCTATTAGTCTAGGCCTGATCTTGTTGTTAATATCACTGTCATTAATTCTTTTAAAGTTGAAAGAATGAGATTGCAGATACAAGCAGCAAAAATGAGCTCTCTCTAAAAGGTGGATGGGCTCCCCCTTACCATAGGGTAAGGAATTTAGTCGTTCGGTAGAGGCTAAAAATCGCCCACTACTCCGCTACATCGAAAGGAGCCAGCTAAGGCGGTCATCTCCTGGGTAAGGTATTCTGGTCAGGCATGTCCAACCGGGAAGCAGCCCCAGGGTAGATCCAGGACACGGAGAGATTACATCTCTTGGCATCTCTTGAGAACACCTCAATATTTCCCGGATAAGCTGGAGGAGGTGACTGGCAAGAGGGAGGTCTCTGTGACCCGACTTCAGATAAGCAGCAGAAAATTGATAGATGGATGAGTTATCATTTTGTCATTTTAATTTTAAGTTTAAGTTTAATTGAAGTGGTTGTCTTGAATTTTGAATCGAACAACATGCACCATTCATAATCCACAGCACATTTATTTGTTTTCCGGATATCTGGATCTGTTTGGAGTATAGACCGTATTGTTCATAATCCACGCTGCGAGATGCCGCTCAGTTAAGCAACATAATTCATTATTGAAGAATGTGATTAATAGTTTTCAAATTTTATTAACAGTTTTCAAATACTTTTGTGTAGAGTTTTTGACATTGTCAAATTTAACTTGATATCTGAGTGTTTTAGTTTCAGCATATAGCACATGCAATAACAGAACACTGCAACACAGCAGTGCATCATCAGTGAGCATGTGCACTGAACAAATCTAACGATCAAGATGCTGAACAGCTGCAGGGGTCAAATAGTACCAATAACTTACTACAAATACTGCAAAATTCCTACAACAGCGTAGACCATGTTGTAAGACAATGAATAGCAAATGGAACCTGTTACATGCATATATTCAGAATAGGCATGGCTTAGACACCAAAAAAAAAAAAATGTAAACAATGCAACATCAAATTTTAATCAATAAAAACATTACCATGTTACCATATATCTTATTTGAAAATGTATTAATACATCTTAAAAAGTCAATACCACACAACTGTTATTTTACCTTAATGGATGACTTCATGGGCTTTAGCGCGTCTCCTTTTTTTGAAATCTTTAGAATATTTGTGATAAGTGTACCCGCTACAGAGAACCATTTGGCAGCATCACGATTCCTTTATTAAGGCAATTTTATCTCGACAATATAAAATCAACCACAGGAGTCCAAAGCACTGCTCAACATTTGTCCAAGGCTGTTCTCCGACTTCTTCTCCTGTCTGAATGAGACACAGATGTAACCAGTGTACACTGAGTAAAGAGGAAATTAGAAACACCTGTACAATCTAATGCCGAGCCCCTTTCATCCAGCTAAAAACCTAATAATGGAAATGGCAATGGCCTAGCATTTGTGTAGCGCTTTTCTAGTCTTAAGCGTTGTAGTTGAAAGTTTACCACCAGGAGATATTTGAATATCCAGCTAAGTAGTTATCCAGCTAAGTAGTTACTCTGTCTATGCAGAAGCCTCTGGGAAAAACAACTTTTGGCTCCCTTGCTCAATGACTTTGTAAACACTCATTGTAAAAGTCAGAAAGAAGGATTTAGGATGCAAATCATGAATCACAAGCTGTTATTCAGTATGTGGTCTCACCATGATATCCATCCCTCACATATCACGTATGGTTTCAAAACACAAATAGCCCTTTTCCACTAGTACATACTCGTGTCGGCTCGGTACAGCTCGACTCAATTTTTAGGGTTTTCTACTAGCTGGTAGTACCTGGTACTTTTTTTTTAAAATTACCTACTCGGCTGGGGTTCCATGTGATCTTAGGCGATCTGAAAATGTGACGTCAGTAGTCTGCATGCTACCAACTGGCTATTCAGTGGCGTCACTCAATGAGTCATGAAAGCGCCTCTTATTGAAACTTAGCAATAAGGGAAATGGGTACACAAAGAAAGAACACCGTAGTCCCCAAACAAAAAGTCATACACCGACCAGCAGGTATACCAATGTCTTGATGTCCTCCATTGTCGTGGTGTTGTGTCGCATAGAAATGATGCTACTGGACTTTCAGCTGCGTTTCTATAACGACCCCACGCACACTAAATGGTACTTAAATGTAATGGAAAATGACTGTGTGGCAGGGCATGGTCTGTGGCGTGGCTGCAGGGGAGGTGGACACACCTGATCAGCATCAGCAATCATCGTTTACAGTGGTGCCAAAACCCAGGAATGGGGCATGGCAGAACTGCGACTGGGCCAGCCAGGGGAGGCGCTGGCCCAAATGGTGGCCGAGAGAGCGGAGGGAGAAGGTGGCGGTGTTACGCTGCAAGTGGGAACACCTACAGGACTGCAGCTGATTGCGAGTCTGACAGCTCGGATCGGGTCCAGGTCAACACTGCAGCCTCCCCCGCCAGCGTCCTTCAACTGTATGGCAGTGGCTCATGAGGCCAGCCAAGGCACAGCCCACCTCCGCACCAGTACCGACTCCTTAGGTGGGAGCGGCTAGTGCCCGACAGGTGCCTGCACCTGTTTCTGTTCCCTGAAGGAGGGCAGCCGAGCAACCTCCACTTCCACCACCTGCTCAGCCCAACCCGGTGGACAACCTGCCAGAAGGACCTGCTCTGCTGGAGCCGGGGATCGGGGCGCCGGAGGGCCTTGCTAGGCCTGAGCTGGTAGACAGCGTGCGGGAGAGTCCTGCTCAGCCAGAGCTGGAGGTCATAGTGCAGGAAGGACCCGCGCACCAGCTGGACCTGCCTTGTTTCCACCAGAGGCCAGCGTGCGATGGGGTCCTGTGTGCGCCTCGGCTCACGTTTGCGACTGCTGTGGCAATGCTGCTTGCCACGCAGCCGGACCAACACATCCCTGCTGCTGAGTAGGTAATCCCCCCACCAGTCGGGTGATGGGGGTATGTGGTGGGGCGTGGTCTGTGTCGCGGCTGCGGGGGAGGCAAACACACACCTGAGCAGCATCAGCAATCACGCCTCACCGGCTTAAAAGCAGAATGAACTTGGTCCTGTTGTTGTTGTTTGTGTGTGTTCGGCTGGCAACTGAAAAGCTGCCGTCATACAAAAGTTATGACAACTAGAAATAAAAGAAAGTGCTGAAAAGTGTGAAAATGTGGTCGAGTCTGCCGTGCATTGTTTACAGGCTGAAACCGTGTCAAGACGAGCAGGTACTAGTGGGAAAGGGCTATAAAATGATGAAAATAATCAGCTAAAGGCTTCATAATAGGCCATCACAAACAAACGAAAAATGTCATAGCACAAATGGCGCCGGCTGAAAGGTCTCTTTCAGTCATCTTTGCTCGACCTGAACTAGGTTTGAGCTTCTGGGAGGGTTGAAAGCTTTGTTATTTTTGTTTTCATAATCATTGGAAGCCAAAACATTAATTTAGATTAAAATTGAATTAGTTGCCCTGCCTGATCATTACAGGCTAAACACACCCAGTGTGATATGAAGCTCTGCAAAGGACGCAGACAAGCTAGCACACACAGTGTTTTCCTGATGTTCGGATTAACCCAATATGCACGCTCTTTAAAGTGGCAGCACCAAGAAAAAGCCAACCATGAGGTTCAAACACAAAACCTTCTTGCTGTGAAGCAACAGTCATAACTACTGGTCCACCATGCTACCCTTAACTTTCAAATGGTTCTTTCATGTTGGGGTTTTCTTTTTGGATATATAGGCATCTAGTTGGCTGGTTAAGTGGTTCCTACAAAGCAGGGCTCCCATACAGGAAATAACACATTTCACCACTTTGCTTTCACTTTTAAAGTGAAATTAACTTCAAAGAATCAGAGGGCGATCCTTCTGAATTATATCTATGCTGGGGGTGTGTCATAACCACAAAGGCTTGAAACCACTACACTGTACCCCGTCATGCACCTCACTAAAAATCTAACTATAGAAGCGGTGCAACAGCGGTGGTGCCGGCCACTTCTATAGGTGCTACATAGATTCAACGCAGAGTTGTAAGTTAAGCCTTACAAATTTACAATAGCTGATTTAAAAAATAAATAAATAAACACTGCTGGGTTTAATAAAATCTTTAGTATCCAAGAAAAAACTGGGATTGGGTACAATTCATGTTTTAACTGGTATCTGGAATTAAGTACAAGTACCCAGCTCTACCCTTTTTTTTGGCATTTTAGACTGATCTCTAACCTGCCTTTTGTCTCTTTGGTGCTGGAGAAAGTTGTTTTCTACCAGTTTCAGGATCTCCTAGAAAAAAAAGTAGGATCACTTAAACATTTCACTCTGGTTTCAAAGCACAGAATCAAATCATTTATTGATTTTATACTGGAGAGTTGTATTAAAGAGACTGCTCTGCAAAGGTTTCACCACCAGGTTGATTGGGTTTCCTTCATCACCTGCTCCCCTCACATGTGGGGCTGTACAAGGATGCATCCTAGGTCCAGTACTCTCCACTTTTCCTGCTCCCAATGGGATAAATTTTCAAAGAAAATGTTTCCCAGTGTGAGTCATCTGTTATGCAGATGACTCACAAATCTATCTTGCTCTCAAAAAGAATACCACAGCCCCAGTTGCAGACAAAGTCGTATTTCTTGAACCTGAATGAGCAAAAAACAGAAGTTGAAATAGCCGTCCTGAGCTGACGCTTACGTGTCCTTTAAATGTGGTCTTGGCCCTTTGGATAATTTCTAAATGTCCCTTGCAAAAAAAAAAAAAACTGACAACAGCTTCACATTTGGTAAACAAATAAATGCTGTTGCTGGAGCTAGATTCTTCCCGCCGAGGGCGCTTCCGAAGTCTAAGCCCGTTATCTCCGTCATTGACTGTAAGAAAGTAATTCATGCCTTCATGTCATGCAGGCTTGACTATTGCAATACTCTTTATCTGGGCAGCCAGGCTCTGCTTTCTCATCTGCAACTTGTCCAAAATGCATCGTCTCGACTCCTTACAGGCACATGGGCTTTATGTTCCAAGTTTTCTCCTTTGAATTATCAAATAATATTAAGAGCACATTATGGCCCCCACATTGGCTGTGCCGCACACAGTGGTGTCACCACAACCCTATCACCATTTTTACTACCGCTTCTTCCCTACAGCTGTCAAGACTCCTGAACTCTGCCTCCTGACATCTGACCCGAATTAAACTCATGGACTGAACATACACACACCCACACACAATGGACAAAAACAAACAAATGGACAACTGTACCCTCATACACACAATAATAACATGGACTGAACCACCACTCACAACCACTAGCACTTTATATAACCACTGTAGAAATTATCCACATATTTCACTTATCTTAACTGCACTACCGTAAATGCTGTATAGACAATCATTCTGTACAATACGATAATTATAATTCTACAACTGTTTACAACTGTTTATAACTTGCATAGTTC
The DNA here is from genome assembly GCA_015106755.1 of Etia nguti. Classification (NCBI taxonomy): domain Eukaryota; kingdom Metazoa; phylum Chordata; class Actinopteri; order Cichliformes; family Cichlidae; genus Etia; species Etia nguti. The sequence continues at coordinate 34,798 of VUQG01045675.1, forward strand.
ATATTTCTGTATTCCTGTACATACTTATAGTTATAGCATATTCATAACATACCTTCATACCGTGTACATTGTAACATAATAACCCATAATAGACCCATATTTTGTACCCTCATACCTATAACAGACCCATTTCTGTAATATATCTATATTATCGCTAATATATATTTTGTAATATATCTATATTATGGCTAAAGCACTTTCTGGATGGATGCAAACTGCATTTCATTGCCTTGTACTTGTGAAATGTGCAATGACAATAAAGTTGAATTCTATTCTATATAATCATCTAACACTCATGTCTTCAACCCAACTACGCTAGTTTACAAAAACTAGCCCAAAAAAAGCCCAAACGAAACCAAAGCGTGGCTTGAACCACCAGACAAGACGTTTCGGTGAGTATTTACTCTATGCTACAGATACTAATGCTTCACTTATACTATGATGTAGACATAGAAACCCAATAGCCAAGTTGTACTCCTTGTTGTATGGCTTCAAAGTCCACCTAAAGTCTGTCGCCTGGACCGCATGTGTAGTTTATGCTCCCCCCAGGTGATTCTGATAGGGTGAAGTAGGAGGAACATTTTTTCATGGAATTACCTTCTTATTCATTTATTCAAGCATTCATTCGGGTTGCCTGCCCAGTCTGATAACCAATTTGTCTTTTAATCTTTAAAATGAAAGGTCCAACATTTCATTCATATCATTTCTATCACATGAAAAATAAAGCCTTCCAAGTCCATCGACTGTACTCCAAGTGGAGCCCGAAATTATCAGCTTAAATCCATCAGATTGGCGGGCATATTTCCTCATTTTCCTCCTTTTCAAAATAGGTGAAGTGGCCGTTTGAGGGCAAATGCATCAAATAACAAACAGTCACTCACTCACACACACACCAGCTATGAGCGTAAACGGAAGTGGCTGCACAGCTCAATGCCCTACACCTCTGCTACACCTCGAGATACTCTCAGCACTGTTGGAGCGACCTCTGCCGAACAAAGCAAGCATACCATATCTGCCAAATCTACTAAAAAGAAATGAAGCACCACAGACTGAAGCTGTGGCAGCTTTGCACATGCCGATCAGCTGAAATGATCCACCTTCACCAATAAAACCTTCCTGTAAAAGCAAATCAAATCAATGCACCTACAAAACAGCCAACAGCACTGAGAGCCGTGACAATATCCAACACAGATCAGCCTTCACCCGAAGAATAATTCAAATCATAATTAAAAGGTTAAAAAAGAGAAATAATGAGTGAAAAGGTGAATCCGGATCTGGCGCCATATGTATGCAATGGGAGGCTGTTGCAGCTCTGCCAGTGCTGGCTTCATTTGACTGCATCAGTTACAGCACACCACCATGGAGATAGCATTATCAATCGAGCGTTTAACCGCACTTTTGGGGAATAAATGGAGACCGATCGGTGTAAAGAGGACGATGGCAGGAATCTGTTTTTTTAGGAATTTAAAAGTGAGCAGTCTGCTGTTAGCTAGCATCGCTGCTAACAGCTAGCTACAAAACAGTCTACAAATTAGCCACCAGTGAGCCGGTGACAAACAATGCAGCTAGAACTGTGAGAATATTGGCTAAAAATGCAAGGTTAAGGTGTGTGTGTGGTTTATTTTGAACCGCTAAAGCTGGACACAGGCAGGACAGTGACACAACCCGGGACCGTGTATGATCAGATCCCGGCGCAAAGCGAACAACGTGCCTGCACGGAGCATTCATGTTCCGGGGCGCAGCATCTTCCTGCACATTCAGTTGCCCTCCGGTCCAGCACAAAAGCAAAAGACTCCGGGGCTGGCAGCGGCCAATTTAACGAGAACCGACAGTTCGACACCGGCAGCTCGGCTGCTCTCAGGGGGATGGCCCACCCATCGGGTCAAAACACATTTTCCGAGGAGCGGAAAATAGGGCAAAAGTAAAACAAGCTTGGCGCAGAAAAAGCTCACACACTCACCTCGGTCCCAACCGAAGCCATGGTGCCTGGACGTAAACTCCGCCCACCGTTGAATTACGTCACATTTATTGATGCGCGCACTGAGTTAAAAAAGCCACACCTGAAGGCTGCTTTTGAAGAGCTTCTGTACTAAGACGGAGAATCAACGGCTAAGAAGGGCAAAATGAGGGGCGAACAAGGGCAAGTCGAACAATTTATGAAGAAAAACAATGGCAAATTTCCCAAAACAAAATGTGGAAATATGCGAGGAAAAGCTCAAATTTCTGAGAACAAAATTAGAAAATTTATTTTAAAAGAAAATTTAGAAGGAATTTTTTCATTAAATATTTACCAAGAAAAAAATGGAAAAGGTTACAAATTCACAATGAAACAACATACATTTTTAAGGAAAAATTTAGAAAATAAATTAACAAAGAAAGAATTACAATACAAAGTCACACATTTACTAGGAAAAAATGGCAAATTTACTAAAAACATGGAAAAAGTTGCAAATTCACAATGGAAAACATAGTAAATTTCTAGGAATAAAACGCACAAATCATGCTAACATTCTGCTTTTGAAAGGCTATTGTACCAAGATGGACTCTTAGAGGCTATGAAGGACAAAACAATAGGCAAAGAAGGACAAATTGAAAAATGTATGAGGAAAAACTGGCAATAGGATAAAATCCAAGAAAATCTCTCAAATTTATGAGAAGAAAATCAGAAATTTTATGCTAATTTAAAACTTTAAAAAATTAGATAAGATAAGACTTTATTAATCCCACGGTGGGGAAATTTGTGCATTACCACAGCTCAGGTACCGATAGCAGAAGAATACAAAGAGTATACCAAGAATATAAAGTCAAGAAATACAAATACACATAGATGTATACACACTAAATATACAAATACATACATACACATATACATCCACACATCCATACACATATAAGATGCATTATGCATGAGGTGGTAACTGGATGATCAATGGATGTCCACAATGTCCAAGTGACTCATGACATCATGAGGAGTTATAGAGTCTAACTGATGTTGGGATGAATGATCTGCGAAAGCGCTCCTTCCTGCAGCGAGGGTGTTTCAGTCTCTGACTAAAGGAGCTGCTCAGCACACTCAGACTCATGCAGAGGGTGATGTGGGTTGTTCATGATGGATGTCAGCTTTACTAGCATCCTCCTCCCTGCCCACCACCTCCACAGACTCCAGAGGACATCCCAGCACCAGTTTGTCAATCCTGCTCCTGTCCCTGTCCGTACATCCACTCCCTCAGCAGGTCACTTCATAGAAAAAGGCAATGCTACCACAGTGTCATAAAATGTCCTCAACAGAGTCCTGCAGACTCCGAAGGACCTCAGTCTCCTCAGCAGGTGGAGTCGACTCTGGCCCTTCTTATACAGGACGTCTGTATTTGTAGTCCAGTCCAGTTTATTGTTGGGGTTAACACCCAGATGCTTGTAAGAGTGCACCGTCTCAATGTCTTTTCCCTGGATGTTCACCAGTGTTGTAGGGGGTGACTTCCTCCTGAAGTCTATGACCACCTCCTTCTTCTTGCTAGTGTTGATTTGGAGAGCGTTGGTCTTACACCAGCCGACAAAGTCACTGATGACCCCCCTGTATTCCTGATCGTTTCCGTCTGATACACATCCAATGATGGCCGTATCATCTGAGAACTTTTGTAGGTGGCAATGGTCCGAATTATAACAGAAGTCAGAAGTAAACAGGCTGAACAAGAAGGGTGAGAGAACCGTGCCCTGTGACACCCCCGTGCTGCAGATTACCACATCGGACACACAGTCATGGAGCCTCACATACTGTGGTCTGTTGGTCAGGTAGTCGATGGTCCATGCGGTCAGCTGTTTGCCCCCTCCGGTTTCCTCCAGCTTCCCTCTCAGTAGTGCAGGCTGGATGGTGTTGAAAGCACCGGAGAGGTCAAAAAACATGATCTTCACAGTGCTCCATGCCTGCTCCAGCTGAGAGAGGGATCAGTGACAGCATCAAAGTATAATATAGTAAAAGTATAATATAAATATACTAGACAAAAACTTTCAAATTTAAGAGAACAAAAGTGGCAAATGTATCTTTAAAAACAGCATATTTATGAGGCAACAAAGCCAAAAGTGGAAATCATAATTTAAAAAAAAATGTCAAATTAATAAGGAAAAAATTTAAATTTGTAAAAAAACAAAAAAACAAAAAAACAAAAAAACAAATGAAAAAAATTGCAAATTCATCAAAGACAATTACCAAATTTCCAAGAAAATGACAAATTTGTTAAGAAAAATTAACAAATTCTTTAGAAAAAAAAGGCAAGTTTACACATAGCAAAAAGAAAAGCTCAGAATTTAAAAATAAGAAAATGATTTATGAAAAATTAAATGGCAAAGATATTTTTACTTACATTATTTACAGCAACTTAAAAAACCCAAAAAAACTTCTTATCGCCACAAACCTGCATTAAACCCGCATCCAGCATCCTGTCACAGGTTATTAGGCAGAGGACTCACTCCCAGGACTCTGAAGTTTAGAGAGAAGGTGAGGGTTTATTTACAATGTGGCACCAAGTGAGAATATATACAGTGAGACAGATAACACGGGGCTCCAGGGAGTGGAGGGGGGGGGTCCGAAGGGAAGGTCCAAGGCGGGGGTACACACGCTCCTCTTCAACTTAATCCACAACTCACTGAGAATGTCCACTCCAAAATGCTCATGCTCATTCACACACATCCACAGAAATCCAGACGGCAGGGAAGACGGGCAGGGAATCTAGAAGGCCTGTACACAGAGAAAAACAATGTTATGAGGAAACTCTTAGGGGATCACAAGGAATACTTCCAAAGGCTAGGCTACACTGACGCTAGGTAGTGTGACGATCCAGCGAGGAAGCAGCCTCTCTTGCCATCTTAAGTAGTCTCCCAGGA
>VUQG01045676.1:5387-16404 GCA_015106755.1 Etia nguti
CTATCTATCTATATATATTTACATACACACATATATATATATATGTGTGCCTTGAGGCGACTGTTGTTGTGATTTGGCGCTATATAAATAAAATTGAATTGAATTGAATTGAATATATATGTGTGTATGTATATATATATATATGTATATATATATATATATATATATATATATATATATATATGTATGTATGTATGTATATAGGCATAGTCTCAAGTTTTACCATAAATTGTGGTCATTTATTCATTGTCTCTGCTGCTTTGGACCTGATCCAGGGATGTCTACTGCCCTAGCATAACTGACTGAACTTCTGTCAAGCAAGTTACATTGTTGGGAAACACTGGCACCATTTTTTACAATCAAAATGGGAAAAAGATGTCTCTCATGATCATTTATTAAACTGCTCATCCTGAGTAAAGCAGGGTTCTAGCCAGGTGGTAATAACTCTGTGAACTTCTCTTTAAGTGAAAATGTCCATCTACTTTCTTACTTTAAGCCAAGACTCCAAAAAAATTACTAACTAGTTAACAATCAGAAAATTGTTAAAACCACATTCATTGTCTAATCGTTTACACAATCTTCATCAGTTGATAAATCTGTAATAATTAACAGTAATTAACCTGTCCTTGACCAATTAAACAATCAATGTATTAATCTCACCTCACTGGGCTCCCACTGCCAAGCATCAAATGTAGGCAATCTAAGCGCTTCCATTGTCTCCTTAGACAGATGGTACTTGACACACACACAAAGGACAACAAGGCACACAGAGAGTCACAAAGAGAAGAAGAGAGGAGAGACACATATTGTGGGTGATGTGGGTTCACTGCCTCCAGACCCAGATGTCAAAGGTGGGCTTTTTAGGGCATCTTAGGTCTGCTGTGACAGCATGTACTGCAGGCAGCAGATTTGCAGTTAACCCTGTTCACCTCTGTCTGGCTTGGGGGCAAAGTAAGTGTGGATCATAAATATGATCAACACTCATTATACTCTTTACACATTAAAACTAAGAGACATCAATTTTATCCTCATCAGTATTAATAAAAGTGGACAATCTCTGAAAATTAAACACATTAAGTTTTGTCTTGACAAATTTTGTCTCCATTTGTGTTTTTGTAATTTGAGCATTGTGGAGGTGTGACATGTAAACAGAAAATGGAGTAAAAAGCCTTACTTTGGGGTAAGAGGGCATGGCTCTGCAAGGACTCAGCTTCTTGTTGTCATCCAGAAAATTACTGAAAAAGAAAAAAAATACATCATAACAGTTTATTTTTGTAATATTAATCATATAACAAAAGACCATTTTATTAGCATAAGCTTCACCATTATACATGATCTACTTTTAAACTCCTAATTATTTCTGTTAGCGTTGGTGCTACATGACATTAAGCTTTTCATGGGCGTAACCAGAATTTACAGAATTAGAAATGAATATGTCAGAAGGACAGCTCAGGCTGAGCAAATTGGATACAAAGTTAAAGAGGCAAGTCTGAGATAGTTTGTCCTGAAGGAGGACATGCAGATGATTGGTGTGACAGAGGAGGATGCTAGGGATAGGGTGGGAAGAAGGAAAATGATCCACTGTGTTGACCTCTGAAGAAAGCAGCTAAAAGAAGAAGTGTTGCTGCTACATGTGCTACTATTTAGGTTAAATACCAGAAGAGAGATTATGCGTCCAAGTACTCATTCATTTCACTGTCTGTTCAAATAGCATCCATAAACTCTAATAATAACAGTGAAATATTTTCATCACAAGTTCCCAGAGCCCAGAATGACGTCAGACATAAACCAACCACATTCGTTTTACAATGTTAAAGAGAAAAGCCAGCAGCACTCTTCATTCAGTGAAAAATTAGCTAAACAAATTATTCATGAACAGTGGTTGACTGATTTTATAATGACTGACTAGTGCATTAACTAACACCATCCCTGGCCTTATCACACTAATACTAATGTATTATCTTAAAGGAGCAGAGAATTCATTGTGTTGCTGTTACCTGTTGTTTCTGGATGCGATCTCCTCACGGAGCTTCTTGATGTCGTTGCGACATTTCTCAATCTCCATCACCTTCATCCCCTCCACTGCAGAAAGAAAAAATGTTTCTAGCACTTTGGTCTTGTATTCAGAGAACAGACACACTCTTTACTTTTAAGGTTAAGTAACTTTTTGTCAAAGCTTACAAGCCTACTGGATCAGGCAATCTTGAACCATGTTCTAGTTATGCCTTTATGTTTTTGTGCATGCTATGCTAATAATTAATAATAATAATAATGTATACTTTATTGATCCCCGTGGGGAAATTCCTCTCTGCATTTAACCCATTCACTCAGTGAAGCAGTGGGCTGCCATTGGGCGCCCACTGTTTGTTATCGGGGGGTCCAAACCTACATGGCCCAGTTTATTCTGTAATTATAGCCTTGCTTGAATCATTGCAAAACAATGACAGATTAAATGTTCCTGCTGGTAATTACTTTAACAATAAACTCCTAAGAGCACTAAGTCCTATATTATAAAAGATAAAAGAATACTCAAAATAGTAAGACTATCACAATGCATTTATTGATCATATTGTATAACTTTATGTTGCCTGCCAAGACGCCCTCAGACAAGCTGGTAAAACTATGTAAAGTCTAGCAGCACGGTGAACAAGTCGGCAGCCTCAGAAGAACAAAGTTCCCGCTTGCACTTAATAAAATGCTAGAAACTTGGGAACTAATAAAAAGGGGAGGAAATGGCATTGGTTCATGACGTTACACTGGATGTTGTGTAAGTATGAAAATGACAGCACACACTTTTATTCTCTGAACAGGTCAATGTTCAGTAGACTCTAATGATCTCACAAAGTTAACAGCCTCCCAAGGTGGGTTAGCATACCACATACACAGTGGGGCTTCAACTTATCTAATCATGGCATCATAAACTGTAGAGGAACACAACTTCAGACAAAATGCATTGAAGGTGCTCGGTTACCTGTACGCTAATGTACATGAATCAGGCTGAGCATTACTGTACAGTAATCTAATGGTGAAGTATAGTTTTATACCCCTATTGCAGAAAGCCGAATTTCAGAAAATCTATCTGCAGAATTTGACATGACACCAAGATCTCATAAGTCTCCATACAGATAGAGGTTCATGTCATGTCTTTTTTATCTCAAACCTGTTTTTAGCCACAGACTTCCTGAGAATTGCTATGAGATTTGAGCAAACAGTTCATTTTGAAAAACAATCTTCTAAAGGGGAAAATAAAAATGAAAAACTTATAAAAACCTGTTTGCATAAATATGCACTCTTAAACTAATACTAATGATGAGTTTTTGCAAAAGGCTGTCGGTAACAAAGTGCCTAAATAAATAATTTAAAATTGTTTCTTTGATGAATTGTCTAGGAAGAAATTCCCTTGAGAAAAAGACGAAAGATGAGAAACTGCAAGTCTTGTGGAGAGTCATATAAATAAGCTAAACTCGCTTCTGCTCAATATTAATTTAGTAATGAAAATGTGAAATAGGCGTAGTAAAAACATCAACATTTTATAACTATTTTATCAACATTGCCCAAAAGTTGTGAGAAACGTGCATATTTTTGCAAAATTTCACAGACTTTTAACTTTATAGAAAATGCTATTGTCATTTTGCTTGTACCATATTTTTCGGACCATAAGGCACACCGGATTATAAAGTGCACTGACGATTTTTGAGAAAATTAAAGGATTTTAAGTGCGCCTTATAGTGCGGAAAATACTGTAGTTTAATTACTTCAAGTGCAGGTTTTTAGGGGTTTTTTCTTGGTTAGTAAGAGAAATCTAGCCTTTTTTGAGCTTGAACATTAGTATATTAAAGTCAGGTTCAGTATCTGAGGTATAATGCAAAGCATGTCACATGAACAATGAATGTAAGCCTTCCATTCTACATCTGAGAGCTCTTGCATTCCTTCTCACAAAACCCTTGGACTTCTGCTCTTAGGTTCCATGTTGTTTTTAGTATTTTGTTCAGGCCAACCCTCCTGACAGCTGTCTGGTAGCCTCTGTCACCATGTTCTATCTCATGCCCCTACAAAAATGCAACAAACTGTGATTCAGCGCTCTTGCCCAATTATTTTTTTTCTTTTATTTACAGATGGCATCTGTCTTGTTATGGTTTGCCTAGAGAAGGGCACATTTTCAAATTCCTCTTTTTTTCTCTGCGCATGTTAGAAGGTCAGGATCCACTAAAAACTTTAATAAACTCCTAACAGAGAATGGATTACTGTTTTTTGTGATTGTGGGGCCACAAAGCCGGTCTTGACTACTCCATCAATGGAGGTGTAAATCTCAGTAAAAAGTGCAGCTTTGCTAGCAAATTTTCCTGCTCCACATCAGTTAGGTTCCCATATTTCGCTGTGTGTTTAGTCTCATAATGGTGATTCAAATTATAATCCTTAAACACAACAATCTGCTCTACACAAACCAGACATGGGCTTCTAAATAAATAGAAGTCCATATCTGGTTAAAAACAGAGTACAAAATAATAAAGGTCAAAATACAGAAACCAAAAACTTTGAGTCTATCACAGAAACCATGGAACTTGGAGGAACACACAAGGCACACACCAAGGAGGACGCAACACAGAACAGAAGCAAACTGAGGGTATCAATATACAAGAGGAGAGTAGGGCAGAGTGAAGACACCTGGGGAACTACAGCTGAACTGAATCTAACTAATGAGACAAGAAGACAATAACTCACACGAGGACCTATCAAAATAAAACAGGAAGAAATAATTCCTGGCACCAGGACTAAGACATACTAACTTGACAGAACTAAACAGGGAGCACGGAGACAGGATGCTAACTAACCAGACTGACACAGGGACACAACAATGGAGACAGAAAGGGATACAATCGCAGAGACAAGACTAGGACCGACTAGACAAAAATGGAAACTAAATTCATCTTCAGAAGAGCACAGAAAACAAAACTAAAAAGCTCTAGGGAACAATCTAAAACTCTAAAGCACAAGATATAAAAATAGAACATAAATCATCTCAAATCCTAAAAGAAACCAAATTATGAGTCAACAACATAAACTGAAAATGCTGGGATGACGACCCAGAACCATGACGACAGATAATATGTACACTTACAAAAGAGTGTCTACAACAATTTGTCATGGTGGAGGCTCAGTGATGGTTTGACTTAATATCTCAGAGGATTTAGTTTGTATTGGATTTAGTTTGTCAAGTGTGGGGGCCAGTGTCAGGTCCTTCATCTTCCATGAACTATAGCAGTGGTTCCCAAACTTTTTTCGCTAGCCCCCCCTTCGTCATTTTTTACTGAGCCTGTTTGTGCTTGTTTTGGGGTTTGTTTTTGTTTTATATTTTGAAAATTTAAAATAAAATTGGAAGACAAATCTTATTTCTTCTGTCAGGTATTGCAGACACTGCTGTGCCTTCCTTATGACGGTGGAGGTGTTTACAGTCCAGGAGAGGTTGGAAGAGATCACGGTTCCCAGGAATGTGAAATCCTGAAGTCTCTCCACAGGGTCACCATTTATGTAGAGGTGAAGGGGGTCTGCTCTGTGTCTTCTGAAGTCCAGGATCATCTCCTGTGTCATTGTGATGTTCAGAGCCAGATTGTCTACTCAACACAATGCAGACAGATTCATTACCTCATCTCTGTGGCAGAGTCATCATCATCATCTGCAAACTTCCCTATGGTCATGCTGGTGTGAGCAGGTCTGCAGGCAGTGGTGTAGAGGCTGTAGAGCCATAGGCTCAACATATACCCTTGTAGGGAGTGCTCAGTAGAGGAAAGGTGTGGACTGAGTTTGAAAGGTTGGTAAGGGTCCAAGAGCAAGTGAGAGGGGGGAATCCCAGTTCAGACAGTTTCCTGACCAGAATGTCAAAGCGTGAGAAGGTGTTTAGTTCTTCTGCATGGGTCTACAACTGTCTTGGTCTGCCCTCTGAAGTAGGTGATATGCTGGATGCCCTGCCACACCTGCTGAGAGGGCGAGAAGGTCCTCAGTTAACCTCCACCATCTGGCCGGGGCCTTTCTCTGTGGAGTTTGCATGTTCTCCCCATTTTTGCATGGGTTTTCTCCGGGTACAGTCCAAAGACTTCCTCCCAAAGTCCAAAGACATGCAGGCAGTGGGATTAGGTTAACTGGTGATTCTAAATTACTCATAGGTGTGAATGTGAGTGTGAATGGTTGTCTCTCTCTATGTGTTAGCCCTGTGTGAGAATGGTGACCTGTTTAGAGTGTACCCTGCCTCTTGCACTATGGTGGCTGGAATAGGCTCCAGCCTACCTCTGTTCCCATCCCAAGAAGCTGATCTCAGTGTCCTATCTGTTAAACTTCATCTCTGTCGCTGAAGACGTCTTTGGAAATCAACCAGAACCACACTGGTCAAGACTGCCTCCCAAAACAAACAACAAGCCCATCATCACCGTCTTCCTGGTCCAACATATTCCCCAGGTCAGAAAGTCTGGTTATTCGCTAAACACATTCCTCTCCGCACTGAGTCAAGGGAACTGTCTCCCAGTTTCACTGGTTTCTTTGAAATCCAGTCAGTCATAAATCCCGTCACCATCCATCTCAAATTACCCAGAAATATGAAAATTTGTAAGTCTTTCAATGTATCGAGGGTTAAACCAGTCTATTCCAGTCATCTGTGCTCTCTGGCCGAGCCCCCCTCCTCCAGTCCAGGTCACTGACAGCCAGCCTGCCTACTCCATGATGAGGTTACTGGATGTTTGGCCTGTCTCGTGGATTGGGTCCAGATTGTATGGTCCAGAAGAGAGATCCTGGGCCCCTTGGCCATTCAATTTAATTTATATAGCACCAAATGACAACAGTGCCTCAAGGCACTTTATATTATAAGGTAGAGAACCTACAATAATAGAGGGAAAACCCGAACAATCATATGACCCCCTTTAAGCAAGCACTTGGCAACAAAGGAAAGGAAAAACTTCTTTTTAACAGGAAGAAACCTTCAGCAGAACCAGGCTCAGGGAGTGGAAGCCATCCCCCACAACCTGTTGGGGGTTTGTCTCCCAAATCCACATATAAACACATAATGTTCCACTTTCAATGTGATATTTATGATCAATGACTTTTCGGGGAGTTGGCTATAAGTCATGAGGACAGTGATGATTAATCAAGCAATGTATTCCCTTTTTAAATGTGTCTTTCATATCCGAGTTTAACAGCTGATGACAGAAGACCGTAAATGTGACTGTAGAGTGGTGGGAACAAACTTACACTCTACTCTCTTTTCCAACATTGTGAGATGGTTGGTGACCTCAGTCTTCAGCTCGTGGATTTTGAATTCCCTGCAGACAGATGGAAGTAGATGAGAGAGAGGAAATGGAGAAGTTGTTAATGAAAAAGGAAAGACCAGCATCTGGGACCGCAGAGGACTCTAAACCAAACAATAAAAAATCTAATCAACAATTATCAGCCTCTAAAAATGTAACTAATTAAAAATGAAAGTCTGTCACAGTCCTGGGTCATTTGACCCAGCGCTTTGAGTTTTAATATAATTTGATGTTTATGGTTTCTGCTTAAGTTCATGTAGTTATCTTTAGCTCATCTATTTTGCCTAGTTTTCCCAGTTATAGTTTATTTTCTATTAGATTCCCCTTGTGTCTTCGCCCCTTGTCTTTACGTCTCCCGCGCCCTTCATGTGTTTCAGTAATGTCTTTGTCTCCCGTCTTCTCCTCTTGTTTACATGTTTTCCCTTGTCTCCTTTTCCATCTGTCATGTGTGTTTTTCTGCAGCCATCATGTTCTGTTTGTGCTTGGTTATGTCCATGTCTCATCTTCAGTTCCCTTTTTCCTTTGTGTGTATTTATAATGTGCGTGTTCCTCATCAGTTCGTCATGTTAAGTCCACGTGTCTGAGTCTGCCGTGTGTTTCATGTCTGCGTCTTCCATGTTGTCTGCGTCCCATTATGTTTCCTGTTTTATTTTGAAGAGGTCTGGTGTCCCATGTTCATTGTGTTTAATTTTACTTCCACTGTGGCATCATGTTCATTCCAGTCAGCTGTTTCCCCATGTGTTTCCACTTGCCCTGATCACCTCCTGTGTGGATTTAGTCTCTGAGTCGTCATTCATTCCTTGTCCGATTGTCTGCTATCCTCATGCCATGTTTTCCGGGATTTTCATGTACTTATGCCAAGTCTTCACAGTTCAGGTTTTTCATGTCAGGTTTCCATGTTCATATTCACATTCAGGGTTTTTATGTTTAGCCTTAGTTCACCCAGTTTAGGGTAGTGTTTAGCTTTGCTTTGGCTCTTGTTTTGTACAGTTAAAACCAGCTTTTAATAAATGGCTCGCTTTTCGTTAATATTAAGTTTGTTTCCATGCTTTGTATTGTCTGCATTTGGGTCCTCTATTCTCCACTCCACACAGTCTGCATCCGCTGACTGTGACAAAGTCTCCATTTCAACCTGTTATCTGTTTTTTCTTTTTACAACTAAAATTAGGACAGTTAGATCTGTTGCATATTGAGGTTACTTATAGATTCATAATCAAGTTAGAAAAATGCCAAAAATTACTATGCATATAAAAAATCTAAACCCTTGTTAAAATGGTAGGTTAAAAAACCAAGATAACCCATTTGACTGTGTTGACAAATAACCAGTCACATTCAACTTCATGTTGAACAGCAGCCATTATACATCTGGTATCAGTTAAAGTGACTCTGATTAAAATGAAATAAAGCTGAGTTGTTCTTGTGGAGCTTTACTGAAATTTAATTTGTTGCATCTTACAGCAAAAGCCATGAACCACATAAACCTCTGTTTATAGGTATCAGTCAGGAGAATGGTGCAAAGAAAGTCATAAACAAGGGCAGAAGATTTGGTACAACAATGAGAACGTTTATATTACACTGTGATATACAGTAAATAACATCACAAATTAAACTCTGTTATGTTCCTCTATATCACGGTTATTTTGTTTTTTATTTTTGATGATGTTTTAAGGGTCCTTGTTTTTGTATATATTTCTCATTTTTGATTATCTTTGTATTATAATTCTGTGCTCCTGTTAGCTTTATAATAGCTCTTTATTGTCAGTGTACGTGTATAATGAAGTTATGGGCGCTCCACACGAACTTTGCAGCAATAAAATATAAATAGTACAGCAGTAGGAATAAATAATAAGAGAAATATATACAAATCAAGGATGCTCAGTTTCAGATTGTTTTCTGAGCACCAGCAGGACAAACTCTCTACCTCCACCGTGTAAACCGTCTCAACCAACCATGGTGGTGTCATCGGCATATTTGATGATGACGTTGGTTGGTTGGGTCAGTGTACAGTCATACATAGGTGTACATGTCAAGTAGGAAGGGTCTGAGAACACAGCCCTGCAGGTATCCTGTCCGGAGTGACAGTAAGGGGGAGAGGTGGGGGGCAAGTGGGGGCCAAGTCTGACTGATTGGGCCCGGATGGTGAGGAAATCTTCGATCTAGGAGCAGGTGGCACGGGGAATCTGGAAGTGGTCCAGTTTCGTGGTAAGGATGTCTGGGGTTTTGGTGTTGAACACTGAGCTGTCGTCCATGAAGAGCATCCTTTCCTGTTCTATAGGTCTTTATGTTCATTCTGTATTAGAATCAGTTTTGTATTTGAGCTCCATAGAGTTCTCTTCTACTTTCCTTGTGTCTCTGAGTGTTCTTATTTACATTTCTGGTTCATGGTTTCTTGATGTCTTGTTTGTTTGTGTGTTTTTTGTTTGATTATGTGAGTTACCTTTTGTTTCCTAGTTTTGTCTCTGTGTCTGGGCTCACACTGTAAATGAAATAAAGTAATAAAGATGACTATATCATGTAAATAAAAAAAACTATCAGTGAGTTCACAGATAATTTATTTACTCTTCAAAAAAATGAAAATTATATTCTAAATCGTGAAAAAAAGAGATTAAAGTATTTAAATTTAATACTAACAATACATTTCTTTCAATTAATTATCTCTCTGTTAGTTACTCTGGAGAACGACAGGCCACAGCAAGTCTTCTTTGTCAGAAAGAAGACTGTCAAACTAATGAAAATACAGCTAAAGGTCTAATATTTATGCCCTCCTTTTCTGAAATTCCCAGTTTTTCCAAAGATATCCAGTGGACCAGATTGGATCCTTTGGTGGGCCAGCCCTGCTCTACTGGATTGGAAGAATGGCTTTCTGAGATCAACGATGGTGATGAAGATCAATTATAGATTGAATGGCGTTAGCTCACCAGTCAAGGTGACTTTTCACTTGTTTTTCCATTAACACAGTAAATAAAATGATCATTGTTATTATATTCCCACTATACTGAAATTCCAAAGATTGCATATCTACCCCCTTTGAAATGAATAGGTAAGTATGAAACAGCTAGGCTCATCTCAAAAGGAGAGAAAACAGGACAGTATTTCTGTGTGACGGATATTTATGCGTGTACAATCCTGTGGAAAAGTCTTAAACTGCTTTTTTCTGTTTATTTTTTGTTTCCAAGCAACCAGACCTTCTTGTAATTTTTAGAGTAAAGGTCTTTCAACTTTTCACTTACTTTCAGTCCAGTCCTTGTACCTGACCATTTCCAGTGGAATGTGTTTTTGTTTGTTAATCGCTTCACACTGATCTACAACATTGTGCAAAAGTCTCAAGTCTTTATATTTAGCCAGGAAAATGGTAAATACTTTCAGCAATTTATTGAAACATGTACATCTTTTCATGGATATAAGGTATGGAATGCAAAAACAGAGTTTCTGGCAACAAAGCATGAAAGTCAATATTTAGTACGAAAGACTTTATTCTTAAACATAGCTTGAACTACCGTAACTAAGCTTTGTGTAATTTGCTGCAATTTAGAATAGAATAGAATAGAATAGAATAGAATAGAACAGAATAGAATAATCCTTTAATTGTCCCACAAGGGGAAATTTGGTTGTAACAGCAGCAAAAAAACACATATACAAACAGAACAGGACACAGAACAGAAACACACACAATTTTTACAGAAAAAAAAATATTTACATCATGGACAATAGTTACAAAAACAGAG
>VUQG01045679.1:10134-35369 GCA_015106755.1 Etia nguti
TCGTGCAGTCTTTATGCGGAAAGCTTTATAAGAAAAAAATATCTTTTTAAATGGATCACCTTGTGGTGCGGATAGTGTTTTTATTAGCCTGTGTGTGCGTAGATGCCTGTGTGAAGTACTTGTGGAAAAAACAAAAAAGAGTGTGTGCTGCTGAATTTAAGTGTGCGTTTGGGTGGATTGCACATGTGCGAATGTGTGAAATTGTGCGTGCACACACACGGGATGCCTACTGTCAGGCGTAAGGGTGACAGGACGCCTGCTTTGTCATTTTAATTCCCCCATACTCAGTAACACACTGGAGCCTGTGCTCTCAATGAGCTTTATGACAGAGACCAAAGGGTCCTCAAAAGGACGCTGGTTAATCTAGCAATGTACAGGCTCATATGAATGACAGGTCACCAGGCTTTTCAGAAACATTTGAGTTATATTCTTTTTCTTTTGACTCAGATTTGGTTCCGGCTGGATTGCCTGTTGTGCTTGTGAAAATCGATAATAGCACAGTCTGTCTCCCTTTATTGTACAGTGCCATGAAACATTCCACTTCAACTAAAGCACAGAAGGACATTTAATATGTTTTAAAGATATTATAGTTAATGACTGTGTTTAAGTTTTTTTTTCCTTTGCTATATTGTTTTATTTTTATATACATATATATATATATCAGCAAGAAGCAACCATTTTTTCCTGCCACAGATTCGTGTCACTCATATTAGCCCTGCAATAATGTCAGTATACCATGAGCCGCAATCAACAGTCGCATTTGCTTAATAAAGTAGCAGTTCAGCAATATGTTAGAGGATTATTCAAATTGTTTTATGCATTGCTCATGTTTATGATTTTTGTACCATATTTTTAGTATTACCCTTATAATGTTCCAAATAGTCATCAAGAATTCTGCCGCTACAGATATGAAATAGCCTGTCGCTGATGTTAATAATCTAGAAGAGATTCAGTCGGTACTTAAATGGCATGCTCTGAACAGTTATCGTGGATTTAGCCTCTGTATGATGTCGGGGGAGGGAGGGGGGTGTTTGGTTCAGTCGTGTACATAATTGTTATATTAATTGGGTTATTGATATGTCAGTGTCAGAACCGAGGTGTCGCCAGGGTAGGTTGGTTATTTCTTGGGCCATTAAACGCCATCCCTAAATTGTAGGCCTTGCTGTTGACAGATGATTTAATTGTACTCGCTGTATCTGATCATGGGTGTGTGGATTTGACGGCGCATGACGCTCTCCACAGCCCCAAGAATGTTAACGATTCCTGCCTTCGCTAGAGAGAGGTGTGCACAGACCTCGAGCTTGCCTGCCTGCTGTCTCAGCATGGCACCCTGGCATCCCGACCAACAGCACTTGGCACTGCCCACTCAGCGCAGTGCAGAGTGGCACTCTGTATAATGGAATCAGCAGGGGAGGCTTTTGATCTTAATTGCATGCCGACTGCAGGCTCCATCCTTGTCTCCGGTGTTGTTTACTGCTGAGTCCTTTCTTACTGACAGAGTTGATGCAAGAAGCTTCTTTCAGAGCCTTTCTTTCACCAAAAATGTGCCTTATATAGGATATTACATATATTGTTTCTAAATTATTCTACTGGTAACCTAGGTGACTATGATGATGATAGTGATATAGACACAGCAATGTATTTGGACTTGTGATCTTATGTGTGCTGTCTCAAATGCTAGATGCCCTGCTGCAGCCATTTGCGTGCCAATAGGCTGAAGATGTTTCAGTAAGATTTCTTTTATGGTTCCAGTTTTGATGTGTGCATTTCCTTTGGGTGTCTGTGGTGTGTGCTTAGTAGGACTTTGGTGGGTAAGGCAAAAAAAAAGAAAAAGTAAAAAAAAAGCCAAACTGATTAAATGTAAAACAGTGGCCAATGTGATTTGGGTTTCCCTTGAAAATGTCTGGCATTCCTAAATTAGTCTGAAGCCAAAAGGTTATCCTTATGTAGATGGATATAGCGCAAAATTGTTCCAGTTGTGTTCATTTTTTGCCCTGTGTTTCTCAGCTATTCCACAGTGTGTACGATAAATGACTATCTATACTCGACAAATGACCTTTCTTACTGCTGTGCAGTTATTATTTTTATTTCTCGTTTCCTATATCATATAAATCTTTGTAAAACGCGTTGAAATACTGTATCCTAACTGTATAATCCTATGCATTGAGTCCTGGGACAAAAATAAGAAAAGTGAAAAAAAAACCTGTTTGTGCAGTTGTCGAGACTTTTTTTTTTTCCATTTTGAAACTTGTGAATGTGCTGTGATGATAAAAGAAACTGGGACGCTCCACTTTCAGTACAGGACCATTAACAGAAGCCAACGTTTTCCTTCACATCCGAGGCAGCTCAGAAGATTCTCGATCTTGTTCCTGATCTGGTTGTACTGGATGAACTTCATTTTACAAAAGTTGTGTGTGGACGGAGGGTTACAGGTTTCATCATACACTCCTCCGTTAATAAACTCAGAGACATATATGCTCTTCATATCTACTGTGTTTCTTTCATCTTCAGAATATTGATTTGCTTCAATTGGACACCCACCTCTCACGAATAATGCATGAGAAACAATCACCTTGGATGATAGAATAGCTTTTTCCACCGCTGAAGCAAACTCTCTTTTGTGCAAGTCTTTGGTATTTCTGCAGCTCAGTACATGACCTTATGAAGACAACATGCACAGGCAAAAGTAATGGTGGGTTTTCTGAAAATTAAAACCGCCATAGCCCTATTTATGAACAAGAGGACCAAGTGTGAAAACCTGACAGTTTTTTTTTTTTCCCTTATCACAAATATTCCTTCATATTATGACCCCAAACGACTTTGTTGATAACATCAGTTGATATCATCAGTCTTCATATGCAGCATATCCTATGATGGCTGATGCTTTTTCCCCCAAATGCCACATCAGGTTCCTGTCACAAGGCTCGGAATATAAACTAGAAGCCA
Organism: Etia nguti; assembly: GCA_015106755.1. Lineage (NCBI taxonomy): Eukaryota > Metazoa > Chordata > Actinopteri > Cichliformes > Cichlidae > Etia > Etia nguti. The sequence continues at coordinate 13,081 of VUQG01045679.1, forward strand.
AGGTCTGGCTTCATGAAATGAGTTGATAATATAAATAGCCGCGCCGCATCTCTGTCATCGGCGGTGAAGGTTGGAAAAATTGCGGCAAAAAACATTAATTAAGTACTGACAGCTAAGAATGAAATTGGAAAAAAGAAAGATGAAAGGCAAAATTGCCTCATCTGACTGCTTAACAAACCCAGACGCAGGGGTGGAGATATCAAAGACAGACTAGGAGCCTGCACGGGCCATCTTCTAACCGAGCGGATCACTGATGCAGCAACAGATAGAACAACTTCAAGGGCTGCTGCCAAAGCAAGAGTGATTACACTTGATTATCGCAAGCACTGCATTTTGTACACTATCCTTGATCACTTGTGGGAAATCAAAGGCAATACAGTACTTTATATTCCTATTAGGACACGCAGCTTACATCATTTCGGGATTCAACATTATTTGCTGCGCACTGCGCTTGTGATAAGATTTCTAAATAACCATGCCCTTCACTGTCTAGAAATCAATGATACTGCACACTAAGAATAATTATTTTCAGTCAGCCTCTGTGCCGGGTTTCAAGAAATTGGGTTAAAATCTGCATGATTCCTGGCTTCTGTTCCTCCGCCTAGGATGCTTCTTCACACAATGCAGCCAGCCTCTCCTTCTGCAGGTTAAGTCTCACCTCCATGTTTCAAACCTCCTAACAAGATTTGGCTTTGATTCTCTCTGCCTTAGGGAAGGAGGAGGAGGAGGAGGAGGAGAACTTGGAGCAAATAAAAACAATGATGGTGTGGTGTCATTCTAAACAGTTGTTCTGATGAATAATTTAAAACCACACAGGCAGTTTCTGACTCCAGGGTTCTCTAAGCTCATATCCTGTGAGCAAATTAAAATATCTCGTTGAGTTAGCTCGGATTTTCACATGTGGGATTTTATTAAGCTTAGTATGAGTTTAAATTGGTTGTAGTCTACTTAACTCTTGAGCCTAACGAGTACTGAGGGGCGGCAGCACAGTCATTGGGCGGCAGTATCTCAAGAAAACTGATTTACTGATGTTTCAAAACCACACACATAAAAAAAGACCCTCAAAATGTTTTTAACTGTGTGATATGGAAAATATGTACTACAGCTGTGCACCACAAATACAACTTATTATAGGCAATAATAAAAAATATGCCATCAATATCACTAAATGCTATTTAAATGTAATTATAACGACTTAATTAGGTGTACATACAGAGCGCCTCCCACTCCATTTGCCAGATATATGTGCGAGAAACATATAATTAAAGGAAAATAACACTCACAAGTGAAGGTAATTCTTCTGATTACTGCTCATTCTGGCCATTAAAGAGGTACTCTTTCCTCAACAATGAGGGACAAAGCCCACTTAAATCTAAAACAACTTTAGCTGCAGCTGATCCTTGGCCTGTACTGCAAAAACAAGAACTATCAGCAGGTTTCTCTGACAGGGATTAATCCTAGTCTTAGAGTAAAAGATAAATTCAGTAAAGACCTCCATTGGGGTAGGGGGTATGGTTAGTACTAGGCATGATCCATTTCTGGGAAACTGAGTCTATCGGTTTTGACCCAGGTCGTTTACAGCATTCACACTAGGAATGCATAATTGTTGGAGGCTGCATGAGTGCATGTCAGCTTTTTCAGGAATCTGATCAGCGAAAAGAGGAGACCATATTCAACCATCAGGTCTGTAATTAAAATGTACTCACCCATAGTATCTAAGAGACTGGTTAGGTGTTTTGCTGATAAATTATTAAAATGGTCTATTTATTAAATGATTTTACACCCCAACAAGAAAAACTCTGCAGTATTGGCTGCATTAGCTTTGAAAGTGTTTTCTCTGGATATCTCTTTTTTGTTATTTTAAGAGTTGTGTTCATTAATAATTATCGTCAAGTACTTAAAAGTATCCTGTCATGGAAGACAATATTACATTTTTCGTGTAACACCTGAATGCAGCAAAGCGCGGTTACGAATGACACTTTTCTCGTCCACTGATGGACTAACAAAACAGACCAATCAGCGTGCCTTCTGCAGTATCATTAGCCAGTCATTTGCAGAGGAGAATTCGATTGTCCAATCAGAGGCAGGCGGGGGGCAGATTCTACTGTTTGTTGTTTCCTTGCGGCGGACGATGGAAGATGAATGAGGCGCCTAGCTTGCTTTTGGCTCCTAAGTGCAGCAACACTGCATATTAATTTGTAGCAGTAGTATTCTCAAGTAAAAAATTAAAATAAATATATCATTGGTCCGACTGTTATTGCGCTTAAACATAGCTGGAAGGCTAATAGGTGCAGAGGTACATTGGTCACCACAAACGGTAGCATGCACGGGAAGGAGTCGCTGGAGGTGGATGCAAGGTTCGAAATTTCAGGTGAATTAATACATATAATACTACACCAAGAAGATCGAAAACTACAAGAAGGAAAGATAGTTTTAGCTCGGAATAGCACAGGGCTTGCTAAAGAAACAAAAACATGCCGTTTGATATCTCAAACGTTAGCTAATAAGGCTAACAGTGATGCTAGTTAGCTGACACACAGTGTACATACAAACACAACCAGAGTAAGCGCACTGTGTAGGATACATACGCACACACACACACACACACTGTTAGATACAATGTGTGTATATAACACACTGTTATATACAGTGTGTGTGTGCGTATGCATACCGTGGTTTATAAAGGGAGTAGTCAACAGTAATAAGTCTGTCACACCAGTGTTGGTTGGACTGAGTTATTGTCTGGTGTATATGTGTTGTTAGCAAAACGTCTGTTATAGTTATACGTCCTAAAAGCAATCACCTAAAATTTTTTGTTTGTTTTACTCATACAGGCTGAGGGAAGAGCGCTACCATGAACCCGAGCCTTAACAACAGCATGATGCCCAGCTGTACCAGCAGCAGCATCACTGAGCTGTTGAGTGCCCTGTGTGACTGCAGCCTGTCTGGGGTGTCATGGAAGCGCAGGGCACTGGGAGGAGTCTCAAGGGAAAGTTTCCACAGGGCTCTTAAAAAACGTGCCTATGGTGCTCTCCTGTCTAAGCTGTTTCAAGATGGCACCAAAGGACCTGCCCCAGGACTGAGTGCCACAGCTTATACACCACCGAGAAATAAAGTCCTGATGATATGTTTTGATTTACGCGTGGCTGGCTGTCGAGAGGAAGCAGAAAGGCTGGAAGAGCAGCTCGGGAGGCTGCCAGAGGGAGCATACTCTGGTTTGGAGGAAGTGGATGCAGTCCTTGACCTTCTTGTGAACCTAGCTGGGTCGGCACCTCCTCCCCCTACCTCGTTCAGCAGGGACTATATGAGAAGAGAGAGGCCTGTGCTGCGGATGCCCCAACCATGGAGCTACCAAAGTGAGGACTTGCAGAGGCTGGAGGCCCGGGCATGGGGTCTAGTGTGTGGGGAGGAATGGGGTACTTTGGAGAGTCTGTATGGAAATCAGAGGCTGATGGATGCTCCACCTGGCACAGGACTACTAGCATTGAGGACAAAACTAGAAGCAGAAGAAAGATTTGAAAAGGAGACCAGGCTGACGCTATTTGGAGCACTGCAGCACACTCGCACCTCTGACATGGATATAAGACTAGATCTGCCTCCAATCCCTAGTAATATTGATGTAACAGGGTTGGTGATACGAGTAAGAGACCACATTATAGCCTTAAGTAATACATTTAGTTTAGCTTAGGTTGTTTTATCACATGTCCACTTCAGCAGCTCAGCGTATTCAAATTTGCACAGTGTTTGATTTAAATAATTTATCTTTGCATTGCTTTATGCACTCTCTGTTTGTTGTTCTCTGCAGGTGCCTCCTTGTTTAGATCAGTGTGAAGATGAGGGCTTTCAGTCAGCCTCCAACCTGACCCCAGACTCTCAGTCAGAGCCTAGCCCCATTCCAGACTTTGATATCTGGGAGGCTCTACGCACATTTGAGCCTGGAAGACGCCGCTGCTGGGAGTCTGTTGGCTGGTAAGTGACCTGTCAATTTGATTATGCTCTAAGCATGCCAGACTACTTTTCGTATTTAGAAAAGCAGCTGTAACCAACTAACAGTTGTAAATATAGTTCTTTACTATAATATGAGAGCAACTACCAATTCTTTTCATGGTTTTATTGTTCACCCTTTTTTGAAATAATCAATGGGTCTGTAAAATGTCAAATACACTACTAACTACAGAGTCATCAAGGTATTGGAGAGGCCCACTTACTTAGCTTTTTTTTTTTTTTGTATTTTTCTTCCCTCTGGAAAACGGCACTGAATGCCTTGTTTGTTCCACTAGCCCACCTGGAAAAAGGGAGTCTTTCTATCTAACAGAGGGAGGCAGGGAGGCCTTTGACCAGCTCTATCGGCTTTGGGAGGGTGAAATGAGGGTGGTGAGCACGAGCACACCGTCTCCTGTCCTCCCTTTACCCCTGGACTCACAGAAGCAACTGGTGTCTGATCTCCTTAACGCCCTGATTGGAGTGGCTTCTACTACCTTTCCTCTCAACCAGGTGCAGTTTGTTATCTTTTATTATTTGTTTTTTTGTTTTTTAGTAGTCTGTAAAGCTAAAGTGATAAAACTAAGTAAAAGCGCTGTGACAGTTTTTCAAATAGAAAAACAGATTAAAAGGAGACTGTGGAATGTGATATAATAGGAATTTCGTGCATATAAACAAGCTGTACTGACTCATAAAACGTAGCAGTGTGAAGTGTATGCTTAAGTCAGCTGCCTGATTAAATGATCATGAAATAAAATAAAATATTCCTAATTCTGAACACAAAAACCCAGGGGAGCTCTGCTGGTAGTTTATTGTTTCCCATTAAATTCTTATTTTTGTCAGAAGATTAAACTTATTTTTACAACACAAAGTGCATCCTACTTATCTTGTTTACTTCTCAATCCCTTATCTTGACTCTCCGGCAGATTTTTATCATTAACATCAGTGTTTCCCCTTGGCCGACTGCTGCTGGTGGGGCCCCAGGGGGTACGGGGCAGACAGAGCTTTTCCCACTTCCTTCTTTGTTATAACGGCAAATCTCAGTCATTCGCCCCTGTTGTTTTACACAGATTAACATTTGCTGGGAAGCTTTTCGTGCAGTTGCAGTAATGTGGCGAGTTGTCTTCAACTCTAGTAATGCAATCTTTACTTTGCTTCACTGCTCTGCTCTGTGCTTATGGTGAGTGGTTTTACACACAGTGAAACCAGGAGCAGAGGAGAGAAACAAGGATGGCTGTAGATGACAGCAGAATGCATTAGGGGCAGATGGCAGTGCAAGGAAATGAAATGTATTCTCATAAAATTGGCAACCCAAATAAATAGTCATCACCCTCGCCCACTTTTGGTTTTTTGAAACTATATAAATAATATATTGTATATATGTGTATGTGTATATTGTTATCTAAGTGAGTCCTGCCTCCTTCATTGGGTTGCCTTGAGGTTAAATTTTGTTTCTATAGTTACAGAGGTGTTTTCTTAACTGCAAGTGCAATCAAGGCTGTGGATTGAAAAATGTGGTTTTGTCCCCCCCAGATGAGTGCTGTCTTGAAGTACTGTAAATATCTCTCTCTCTAAAAAAAAAAAAAATCAATGTGAAAGAAAAAATAACAAAAATAACACACAGCAGATTATGTGATGCAGTCTAAAATAATAGCAGCAGAAGCCGTGCCTTCAGAAATCGCCATGGACGTGACTCTCCTACAGCCTTGGCAAAATTCAATATCGAATGCACTAAAGACAGTCTTTGCTGCCGGGCTGTTTTATTGGATTTTATTAGACTGTACAGTTATTTATTGTGTTTTGTCCACCATCTGTAAATATGCGTTTTCCTTCTTAGAGCGTTCAGTTTGACGTCAGGCCCGGTGTGTGTGTATCAGGAGCCTCTCCAGAGAGCGTGTCTCGTCTCTTGGGGGAATTGGCCCAGTACGGCACCTATTATTTGAGGCTCAGCCGCTTTTCTCTGCAGAGTGCTGACAAGAAGGGCTTAGTCTTCCAGGTATGTTTGCATAAGCATCGTTAATACCACTAACGCTGCAAATGATTTCCTCTAAGTTCTCTGCTTGCATTGTACTGTTGTTACCAGTGTTGTGTTCAGAAATTGGAAACAATCTTCCTGAATGGGCACTTTGAGACAGAAACACATGAGCATCTTATTTGCGTACGCAGCAAAATAAATAAATACGTCTAAAAATATTATATAATATATAAAAATGGGGAAAGAAGGAAATAAAGTGCCCCGAATGAAAGCAGTCCATAGCAGGCAACAAAATCCAACACTACAAAGGCACAGAAAGAAGTCCATGTGCATTTTAATCTGTGAACATATATTCCGTCTCTTAGGCTTTTACCGGTGGCTTGAGGAAGTATCTGCATTACTACAGGGCTTGCGTTCTTAGCACGCCACCCACTCTCAGCCTGCTGACTATTGGCTTTCTCTTACGCAAAGTCGGTCGCCAACTCAGGTGAGGTCAAAAGCTTTTTATACGCTGGTTTTCTGGTGTTAACTTTGTGCTTTTAAACCTCCACCTCACTTAGTCAACAGTACAGCCATATCCTTTCAGAGAGGACCTTGATGCAAATATCAGCAAATCAAAAATGATTTGCTTTCTTTTAATCTAAGATACCTGTCAGAACTGTGCTGTGTGGATGGGCCTTTGGGTGCAGGCCAGGCCACCTTCCCCGTGGTGAGTGCTCTTTTATCTGCAAACTGCAATATGTCTTCTATCACAGCTGTGTTTAGCCTATCAGATGAGTTGTCAAGCTTAGTGCCGTGTGGCTCTCCTCAGGGTGTTAAACTGCTGTCCTACCTGTACAATGAAGCACAGAATAACTGCAGCAACGAGAACTACCCTGTTCTTCTTTCGTTGCTGAAGAGCAGCTGTGAACCGTACACACGGTCAGTTTCTATGCGCCCCATGCAGACAGGCATCCTGAAAACAGCAAAATATACCCTATATTACTTCAGTAATATAGCAAATTGGTTGATAAATCTGTCTAAGAGTGACGCCACTATTTTGTTTTGTTTTCCTGTGCCTCACTTAGGTTCGTGTCTGACTGGGTGTACAGTGGCGTGTTTCGTGATGTTTATGGAGAGTTCATGATCCAGGTCAATGAGGAGTACCTTAGCTACAGAGGTGAGAAGACACAGTACTTGCACACACATACACACGCACGTCGTCGTATAAAAACCTTGGCTTCGGTCTGCAGGTTCTGAAAATGGAAAAACCTGCCAGATACATAGTTGAGCAGAAAAAAATAGATTTTTTTGCAGCGTTTTTTGCCTAGTAGGATTTGTCCTTGTGTCTATAAAAGCTGTCATGAAGTTATTGCACAATAATCAGTGGGAAACTGAATACCCCAGCTGGAAGAACCAGAGATATCTTCACTCAGTAAGCCATACAAATAAGTAGTGGTCCTTTATTCTTTTTAGCTGGTACAACATTCTGGTTCTGGTTTAATTGCCATGGACACACGTGGACCTGCTGAATTTATTTTTTGCTTCCAGAAAAATTAATGACTTTATTAATGACTTGATCCCTTGAGGAGACCAGAAAAGACCAAAGAGGCTTTGAGGCCAAATTAGACTCGTTTGTACTCTGCAGGATCTGAGGGACTTTGTATGTCTCTGTATGTTCCTTTGCTCACACTGCTTTTCATTGTCATGTCTTATTTCTCATCTGTGGTCATCTTATCTGTAATCTGTAATGTCTTTAACTTCATTAATATCAAAACTTGAAAAGTAAAAAACATTACAATAACTGTTTACTATATACAAACGTTTTGTAGCTTATCTGTCATTTGATTGTTGTTGGTATTATTAGAAGGTGAAGAGCTATGTATTATTTTTTATTGTTCACAGTCCTGGGTGTAGTCCTTAAAGGATCAGAAAAAAACAGTTAAAAAAAGAAAAGAAAAATTCCATCGTTCAAATCTCACCGGATTATTTAAGAATAATTGAATATTAGTCAAGTCAAGTGGCTTTATTCTCATTCCAACCATGTGCAGTGGTACAGCACACAGTTAAACGAGACAACGTTCCTCCAAACCATGGTGCTAAATATGACATATAACAGACAATCAACACAGGACTACATAACGTGCAATGTGCAAAAATTGCAAAAACAAAACAAAGACAGTGCAACACCAGACAGAGCACAACGATACAGACACAAGACAGTGCAGACTCAAAAGTCCAATAGAAATGTGCAAAAGACTGAGTATTGTGCAAAAAGTAAGTTGGTGCATAAAGGTGTGCGTGAGTGTGTGTATGAGATTGTGCAGATAAGTGCTTGGTAGTGACGTGTATGAAGGTATGTGTGTGTGTGTGTCAGTCCAGTCACTAAGTGATTGATTAGCCAGTTGAACAGATGATTAACCACTAAGTATTTTTGTAATCAGCTGATAATTTAATTTTTCTAGTAAAAAAAATGTCCACTGTTTGATGGTATCAACTTTTAGTTTTTGCTGCTTTTTGGTTCTCTGGTTTTTAAATTGTTAGCCAGGCAGAAACATACATGAAAGCATCCCATTTGGTTTATTCATTTGTTGTACACGCTATAATTTATTTTTATTTCCATTTTGACAGTTACTCCATTTATATACTGGTACATGAATCATTAAAGACTGTCCAAATATTGTACGTCATGCAACACCCAATTCAAGGTCAGACCACCACCTCAGCTTTGTCTGGCTAACAGGTTCATTCGCTCATCGGCTACACCTCATCAACTCCTGCAGCGAACCTCTGCACTTCACACTCTTGCTTTTTTGGAGGACACACAAATGTCATTGTTCTCCTCGAACTCCATCGGCCAAGGAAGCAATCAGCAGCTAAGCTTTCTTGGCAAGCCGCAGGCTTTCTGTAAAGCGCTCTGGAAGCTCGGTGCATTCATGTTCTCTTATACTTTTTGCTGAGGATCACTGAGCTAAGAGCTAAGAATTTCCAAGAGTTAATTCAAGCAGCCAGAGTTTTGCCATGCCCCGTAAGTCATACTAATAAGGAAAAGTTTCAGTCCCAGCATGGGCTGGGTATTACTCCACCACCATTGCTTTTAAGATGTTTCAGTGCCGAGTACGATGTGCTGTTATAGGAGGCATAATGGACCAGGAAACCTACTTACTGTAAATTGTAGGACAACATGTAATAGACATCTTTGAATTCCTGCAGACAAACACTTCTGGGTCCAAGGCTACACTCTGATCTCAAAGGATGTGGAGGATTGTGTGCCAGTCTTCTTGAGACACATTGCCAATGATGTGTATGTGTGTGGAAAGACTATCAACCTCCTCAAAATCTGCTGCCCACAGGTTTGTTTTGCAAATCCACAGATCCACATTTATGTAGATGCAACAGCTGAATTCTGCATAAAATTAACACCACATATAACCTAAATAGCCTTCTTAATTTACCCAGTATAGAATTTTTGAGTCTTGTAAATACAGAAAACATGTTAAGAAATAGTTAAAAGTACCTAGTCATTTTTAATCTCTTATTGATATCAATTGAATTGGCTGTATTTGCTTGTATTTGAATGCCACGGTTTTTCCTTCTGTCACAGTACAAATTCTGTTCACTTAAAACTCCATACTGGCCACAAATTTTTATCTTCTATAGTCAAGTTTGACTCCTGCTTTGTAAAATAATAATATTGCTATTGCTGTCCTAGGTATCATGAAATATTACTTTTTAAATCACTCAGCTGGTTGTCAAAAATATCCTCCAACGGTTTTCACTACTCGTATGTTCAGTGAAAGAGTGTTCTTTGGTGGACAAACTATGCACCGTCAACATGGTTGAAGGGTGTTTCTTCTTTCTCTTCCTTACATTTATCATCCATCATAAATAAATATCCTGCTAAATTGAAAAATAGCCAATATCAGCTGATAATATTAGCCTGCCAGTAAATTAGCCCGCCTATTGTCAACCAGGAACTTCAAATTCATTCACTTTAGTATCACAACAAGAGAATGTAGAATTTTTCACATTTGACAAAAAGAACTTAAACTGTAAGTAAATGAATCACTTATTTAGAAAACCAGGGGGAAAAAAAACAGTAAAGTGGTGACGTTTTCATGAAAATGTATTTTGCATACCTGCTTATTCCCCAGCATGATGTTTTTACAATATGACCTCCATGACCTAAGCTGCAGGACCTTTGTTTCTAATTGGCATTCTGTAACTTTTCCTCTCTATGTTCTTTTCCCCTGATGCTTGAGTCTTTCTTGCCTGCAGGGTAGTTATCAATACCTAGGAAGAATTTATGGATTGAAAACACAAGAGTGAAGTGATGGGCATTAATGTGCTTGCTAGCTGATATGGCACATGAATACATGTCTTTAATTAAAGAAATACTTTGTTACCGTTATCTTCTGAATGAAATACGTAATGCAATGTACATCATAAAACCGATATATATGCAAAACAAGCACACAAAGAAATTCAGGAAACCAATAGGAAACCATACATATTTGAACAAATGTACATATTTTCCGCACTATAAGGTGCACTTAAAATCCTTTAATTTTCTAAAAAAAATCAACAGTGCGCCTTATAATCCGGTGCGCCTTATGTATGAATTCTGGTTGTGCTTACTGACCTCGAACTGATTTTATGTGGTACACGATGCTCAAAAATCTGTCAAAAAATGTTTTAGTGCGATTTTGTTAAGCTACGAAGCCGCACAGCTTGATGTATTGTCGGAGCGTTATGGCTACGGTAGTCCGGAGCATCGCGGAGTAATCTGGGTCCAAAACTCCGTCCGCTTCAGGTCCCAAAGTCAAACAAACACTGCGGCATCACTGAGAGTTAAAAACTGTCTAAATTCTTTTGTCTTTAATAAAATGATCAGCCTTGCTGCTTTACCAGGTGTAACAATTAAGTTTAACATCCAGGCATCCATGAAAACAGAATTTATTACATTTAACGGAGTTAGAAGTTAGCAGGAAGTTAGCTGGCTAGTTTCCACCTAAACATGATACAGCATGTTCTGACTGAGAGATTTCTGAAAAAAATGAAACGTACAGCTCTGCTATCACTTCCAACATAAATGAAGACAGAAAACTAAACAGCAGTGACGTTTGTAGGGTTTCTGAAGTTGGACTAGCTGGTAGATAGTGATGTGCTCCGTGATCACTAGCGACACAGCTATGTTAGCATAACAGACAGTGAAGCTGGAGGATGAACGCTAACTTTTTTCCACTCGATAAAAGCTAACGTGAGGGTTCCTGATGGTTAGGCACAAGTGCAATCGCATGGCAGGATGCTGTAAACGGACCAAACTTCAGTCAGGAGAACAACTGAGATAATCCATCCACAATATGAGGTTAGTCATTAATATACTGCAACAACATGGGAATAGAGCAGCTGTGAGAGAATTCAACATTAATGAATCAATGGCACGGAAGTGGAGGAAGCAAGAAGAATGAGTTGAGTAAAGTTTGACTTATCTGACTGTTTTGTTTCGCTTAATGCACCTTATAATCCCGTGCGCCTTATGCATGAAAACAGACCCGTTCATCGACAGCGCGCCTTATAATCCAGTGCGCCTTATGGTCCAAAAAATACGGTCCAAAAATTGATTCATGGTAAAACATAATTACATGAAACAGTCAAGCACACAAAAGAGGCACAGTGTGATTTAGATAAAAAAAAAAAACTCAAGTGTCTTATGTCACAGGTAATGTAATTATTCATTTCTGCAGTCTGGGGCCAGGGGATCTTTTGATATCCATTTTAGTTTTCAATTTTGGCAGTAATTAATACAGTTTCTGAAGGTTTGACTCTGATTTAATCCCATGCAGTCATAAGATCATAAATGGGAACAAGGTCATTTACTGTGTCTGCATTATGCTTTCTTCTTTAAAGAAAGTATAACAGATTTGTATGAAGGAATAAAGAACACTTTGATTTTTTTAATAAATGCAGCACCACCATAACCAGGTCATTCCATAGCTTCTAATTCAAATTCATTCCCATACCTGTCTTCAAGATCATCCTAAATTCATTGCTAGTTTGTTTTATGCTGGTAGCTGTAAAAATGAGTTACATTTTCAGACAGCTGGTAACACATATTTTCATATGAAAGAAACTCTGGGGTTATAAAATATGTCAAAATCCACCAAATGAGTCATCTGAATTGATCCGTGAAATTTTTTTTTCCTCGTTTTTATGGTACTAAGATTCTGTCAACTGTGTGTCCATAGCACTACATCTGCTGGTCGGAGCTGCCAGTACCCCGCATCGCTGTCACCTTCTCTCTCCAGGAGGTGGAGGAGATTGAGAGAGACTGTGCAGTGTATCGTGGACGCATGGAGAGAATTGCAAAGCACAGTGCTATCAGCAGGGAGGAACAAGTAATGACACACATGGATATTCTTGTGCATCTTAGATGTCTGTGATGTATTTTTTCTTCTTTTTTTCTGAGTCTGAGATTTTCTCATTGCTCAAAATCATCAGTTACATTTATAAGAGCTTTTCGGCTATACAGCCTAGAGTCGAGGCAGTGAAAAAATAACTTTAACAAGACAAATCATTACCATAGACTATATGTAAAAGATGGACATAGCCACCAAGATGCCATTCGTTGGTTTGTGGACTAGCATTTAAAGCCCAAGTTTGGTATTTTGGCAGTTGTCATCTTAGGTTTTTGAAACCAGATATAACAACAGAGGGTTGTATCTGACAAAAAAACTGAGGATACTGCAGACTTATACAATAGTCACACTGGACTACATGGGGCCGTCATTTCCCAAATGAACAGTATATTCAAGTTTAAGGTTCTTTCGTATTAATGTGTGAACCCAGTTTAGTTTTGTATTTTCATTTCATTAATTCATTTCAGTCTTTATTTAGCTTTTGTTTCAATTCAGTTTGGTTTCCATTTCTGGAGTGAATTTAGTAGATATTTAAATACCAGCACTTTGGATAGGCAGTTGACTTACAATCTTGCTAACATCTCAGTCTTAATACATCCTCCTTAGGCAGATTACACTAACAAACTAAAATGTTTTTTTAATTTAGTTTTAGTAAACTTTTAGAATAAATGCAGAATTTTAAAAAATCAAATGGAAACTGTGATTACTGTCAAATAGCAGTTGATGGTTTCAGGATTGCAGTTAAGCAAATACATTCCAAAGTTTTTGATGACTGTTAATCTGCATGCCAAGAAAGCCAGGATTGGTTAGTAGTAATCAGACTAAAAAACAGAAACCAGAATGCTTCCACTGCTTAAAATCTTGTTTTCTGATTCAGCAAATTCATATCCAGATAATGATGTTTTTACAGAAATTCCTTCTATGCTTTTTAGATCCAGAGGGTGTGTCCATCTTTTATATACAGTGTTTGATTACAGGTCTTGTCCTGTAAGTCAAAAGGAAAGGAACCTTTTTTTCACTTTCTTCTTCTTCTTTTTTTTACATTACACAATCCATCAAAGTGGCACTGTTCTTCAAGTACAGAGAATTTCAGCAGCAAGTCATTAAAATGATGTGGATGAAGTCTCAAGCTTGTACTTGATTTACTGTAACAACCTGGCTTGTATGGCGGATCTTGTGTGAGCCTCTGGCTGAGGAGGGGGAGGAGAGGTGAGAGACAGGGCAGGGACATAGATCTTTGTTAATGATGATATTTTTTTTCTGTCTATTGTTAGGCCCTGAGGGCAGAGCAGGCACGCCAGGAGCTGATCAATCAGGTCAGAGAGTCAGCAGCCAAAACCCTGGAGAGCATCCGCGGTCAGTGTAACATTTATACACACACAATGACACACACACACACTGTAAGTAGAATTTTATATACTGCGTGATGTACATGCATAACCCCCATCCCGCTGGGTATACCTTTAACAAATGGCTCAACTCTAAGTACAAGCCTGATTCGCTTGTTGATTGCTAAATGTCAGTGCTTCCTTCAGCTCCATTCCCACCCCTAGGGAGAGCAGAGGAGATGCATGGGGCAGTTGCAGTGAGGAAGGCTTTGAATACTTTCCAGTACCATGGGTTGTGAAATCTAATCATCACTTGCACAGTTTAGCTTTAACTCTTCACATCATTTATTACTTCAGAGGATGTGTGGCACTGTTGGGGGGCAATGGTGGCTGGGTGGGGGGGTGGGGAGTGTTCAGCCTGATGTGCTATGCGTGTCTTGGCAGTGGCATATTTGAGTTTGTTTATATGGGGCAGATGGTGATGTTGTCTTGTTTAAGTGTGTGCGAGAGGCAGACAAGAATGTTATGTACTTTTCTGTGTGTGTGGAGGGGTAAACAGCTCACTGTTATCTCCCCCGCCTCCTGTAGGGCGCCAGGTGTCACAACGTCTGGCTGAGGAGGCCAAGAAGAGGGAGCGTTTTGAGGAACTGAAACAGCACCTGGAGCAGGAGCAAGAGGTAGTAAGACATGAAAGAGAGAGAGAGTAAAAAAAAAAAAAGGTGTGTGTGAATAGGAGTGTCTAGATTAAACTGTGTATTGTGAGGTATTGCATGTGATCCTCAGATAGTAAGAAAATACCATGTGATAAACAGTAATGATGTATGTGTGTGTGTGGTGCCAGTGGAGAAGTGCAGCCAAGAAGAAGCAGGAGGAGGATGACTTCAGCTTTGCCAGAGAGCTGAGGGACAGAGAAAAGAGACTTCAAGCTTTGGAGGAGCAGCTGGAGCAGAGAGCTAGGTCTGACTGCCTTTACAGCTGTTAAGATTTTATTTGAAAAGACTATATTAACCTACTTTGTGCAAACATGATGGGACATCATTTCTGTGTCCTGTGTTTTAATGGCTGGACTTGTGCCAAATTTCCATAACTGAGTGATTCTGCACCATGAGCAAATAATGTGAACACTAAGCTTTTATTTACCACGATGACTTGACTAAGATCAGAGGGTGCTAAAGCTTAAAAAAAAAAACCCCACCTATCATCTAGAGCTTTTCCTCCAAACAGTTCACATCCTTACTTCTCCTCCCTTGGTGCAACCTTTGCATTATTCAAGATATAAATACCTTCTATCTGTCTATGGATAGATAGATAAATGGATATTTCCTTGATCCCACAAGGGAAATTATTGTGTTTCAGCTGCAGGATAAAGATTAAAAAAAAGAGTGCAGTCTACAATAAATAAACAACACAGTTAAAGCTGCCACAGGTGCATAGTGATAGCTTTATACCATATGAATTGATAACTGTTAGATATACAACAGTGATTAGAAAACAAATAAAAAAAATAGTTTTTGTTAAAGAAGAGTAAAAACAAAGATGCAAGATAGTAGTGCAAATTGTATTCATAAATAATATGTACACTGTAAATCTGAGAAACAGCTGCAGTTTTTGCTGTGCTAGGCAAAAAACTAAATTCTTTTCATATGTGGAAAGATAAGGCTTTTCTCAAGGAAAGCACAGGCTTCATGTTTTTGCCAGGTCTTACTGATTAATTGCGTGTAGTTTGTTGAGGAAATTGGTCCTAATTAAAGCAAATACGTATTATAAGCACACAGGTTACCAGTATTCTCAGAGTCCCGCTAAACCACAAGCTCAGGTGGGGTGAACATTTTGGATATTTCTGGATAATTTGCTCTCAAATTTAAGTACAAATGATTTGCCAGTCAAATAAGACACACTACTTCAATAAGACATTAATACATCACAGTCATTCAGAAATATGAATAAAACTTGAGCACATATATAAAAATAACTAAAGCTGACCTGGGACTTAATGGTCAGTTTGGGAATGGCAGGGCCATTTATACAAGCATTCACTGCAGACTTCAGTAAGCAGCTGAGGATAAGACCTTTAGCTACTTAAACATTGTTTTTCCATTTTTTTAAATTGTAGGAAGGAGCTGATCGCTCAGTACAGCCGTCTATCGGAGGAAGCAGCTCGCAGAGAAAGACGAGCCATGTGGAGAGTGCAGCGTATGAGACTTGATGAAGCTCGTGCTCACTTTTTCAGGGATGACAGGCAGAAAACTCAGGTTTGTTACAAATGAACAGAAAACAAAGACATATATAACCAAACCTTTGTAATCGAACCTTTTGTGATTTGCTTCCAGGCCATACTGGAAAAATATCCCTTGGGTCAGGAGAGACCACCTTTGGAAGTAATGTCACCTGTTCCCTCAGCTCAACAGTTTCCTCCACAACAAACAACAAGCTAGTTTTTGAACATCCAATCGTTTTTCACTTCATGCTCACTTGATGTGTGTTCTAGAAACATAATATTGAATTGTTAACATATCTTCACAGGAATTTCCCACCCAGGAGCTGTCAGAGCAGCAGACAACAAATGCTCAAGAATCCGAAGCCCTATCACCACCACACAATCTGTCTTCACCGAAGATTGCACAGGTTACAGCAGACCCTGCCCTCATCTCTGAGGAAATTGACATCAGTGACTTTCTTCCCAAGTCTCCGAAGTCTGACAGTCAGCAGGTGGATATGGCCCTACAGGAGATTGGCTCTGACCTACCCAAAGCCTGTCCTACAGCTCCACTAGTAGACTATGACTTTAGTGCCCCCTTTAGTCCACTTGAGGGTATCACTGGCCAAGCCTCAGTCCAGCCCAGGCCTCGCTGGGGACCTGTAGTCCTGCCTGAGATGATCCAAAACCACCCCTTTCACATCTCCTCTGAAGAGAAAATTCCTCAAGTCCAGGAAACTGCAACCAAAGCTAGCCCGCTAGCCGGAGCCTCTCAGTCCAGCTCTCTAGGCCAGCACACCCCAGAGGAGTCTGAAAAGAGCAGCGTGTGCACACAACCTTCACAATCCTCAGCACAGCAGGTGGATGGGAGTGGCTTAAATACAGGCAACGAACACAAAGAATCTACACCTATACCCCAACAGGATGCAGAAACAGGGATTGTCGAATGTAAAGCAGAAGACAGACAATCCAAAGATGACGTGGTTAACAAGGCTCTTTCCACTACAGTGCAAGATGACCAAGGTGATCACAAAGTCCTGACAAGTCTTTCTGATGGTGGTGGGGTGGAGCCACAGGAGACAGACACCAAAGACCATAGCTCAGACTCACACAATAAAGATGGAAAAAATATTCCTATGCCAGACTTGCACAGGCCTCTCTCCAGTGCTCATTCAGATGTCAATCAAACTTCACCCATCATCCATGGACATTCCTCTGATGCTCAATTAAAGATTGGACAGTATGTATCAGAGGTAACTGCTGCACTTCCCTTGCAGAACATCCACGGCCATGCATCAGATTCACACATCAAAATTGGAGAACATGTTTCAGAAGTCGATGCTCCTATACCTTCTTCTAGCGTCCATGGTCACGCTTCCGATGCTCACGTCAAAATTGGGGAAAACGTTTCAGAGTTTGTCGCTCCTCTCCCTACTCCAAATGTCCACGGCCACATCTCAGATGCCCACATAAAAGTTGGGGAACTCATTTCAGATGTAGTTGCCCCTCTACCTTCGCCCAGTGTTCACGGGCACAGTTCTGATGCTCACATTAAAGTTGGAGAAAATGTATCAGAGATTGTTGTACCACTCCCTGCTCCCAGCATCCACGGTCATTCCTCTGACGCAAATATAAAAGTTGGTGAGTTTGTGTCCAACATTCCCGAAGCAAAACCTCGCTGGAGTAAGCACGGGCATGCTTCAGACAGCACCCTTCAGCCAGGTTGTCTGGTATCTGGAGCAGAACCATCCTTGTCGCCTTTGCCTGGAAGCTCTTACGGACACTCATCAGACTCAGCGTTAGGTGTTGGGTGTGTAGTTTCAGGAGATGAGCCCAAGCGGTCTCCTCTGCCCGGCAGTGCCCACGGTCATTCTTCAGACTCAAATTTAGGTGTTGGATGTGTTGTTTCTCAAAGTGAACCGCTTCCATCACCGCTGCCAGGAAGCAACTATGGACACTCGTCTGATTCGACACTGGGGATTGGCTGTGTGGTGTTGGGGACTGAGCCACAACCTGCCCCATTGCCAGGCAGTACTTACGGACACTCATCAGATTCTTCACTTGGTGTTGGATGTGTGGTGAAAGACAAAGAAACTGGAAATCAGCAGAAAGTAAAGGGCAATGAATACAACAAAGGTACGAAACAAAGCCTTTGTTATACACATACACATTCTGTCATGACATTCACATAATTAGCCACATATTACGCTCAGTATTTTCTAAGATGTTAAGAACTCTGAGGATATATAATTGAACCCAAGCTCTTTAGTGTTTATTTGTGAAATTAGTATTCCTTGTATCCACATTGTTGTCTCGGGGCTTGTAATGGGGTAGTAAGTAGTATGTCTGAAGTGTATTACCCCTGTTAACCCTGTCTTCACATTAGCATTTTCATGTGAAGCTTAGCATAATCACTGTTTTATTGTAACAGCAAAATTTGTGTCACCTGACTCTTTGCATTAAAGTGTGAAAAGCTGGAAGTGTAAAGTGTTTTTTCATGTAGTGTAAATTAAGATGTCACATCAAATTATGTTCTTTCTTTGTAAAAAAGTAATTACTCTACATTTCTCCTTAGGTTTTGTGTCAGGATGCCACAGTGAGCAGCTGGCTGAGGGCATAGGGTCCTGGACAACCTGCTTAGGGTTGTCCCCTGGAGAAAAGTCCGAGCAGGAATACCTCTTGGCTTTGGCTGCCCAGTACCAGGTGGAGCACTATGAGGACTGCTACAACCTAATGGGTTAGTTGAAAATATCGAGGGCTCGAAATGAACGGCTCCTTTGGGACTTGTTTATTGAGGGCAAAGTGAAGTGCGACTTGTATAGGGGTGGGGGTGGAGGGGTGGGGTGGAGGGGTGGGGTGGAACAGTATTTCTGGCCACATCTCGCGGCATCTCCTTTGTGTGTTGTGGATAAGAGGTAACATAATGTAGATGCATACGCTGTAATTGATCAGTTTGTACTTGGCATTCAAAATCCAGCGCAGCAGCAAAACAGAAACAGTTTGTTCTGTTTAAATGGCTCATTGATGTGTTTGTGCCCAAGAGAATTTTTTCAATTTATGGCTTGTAGGATTTTGTTTTATAAAACCTTTTCAGTTTAAATGCATTTTCAGTGCATTCAAATAATAAGCCTGCCTATCTGTCTGTCTGTCTATCTATCTATCTATCTATCTATCTGTCTGTCTGTCTGTCTGTCCTGTCCTTACCGAGTAGCTGAAAAAGGTTCATTCCTAAATTTGACATCAACAGCATTCACAGAAGCGCTGTAAATATCAACAATTTATAATAATGAATGTACTTTTGTCTTTTCATTTTATTAGAGGGGTTTTTTTACTCTCAATTTTCTAATACTATTTATATTAATTTGTGCCATTAATGAACCACAAATAATTCTTTTAAAACTGCTATGTTTTTGTTTTTGCTGAAAATGAGATGAAACTCAGCACATGGAGCACTTTAAGGCTAATCTGTTCTTGTAGAAATTAAAATAGCTGCAGCCTACACCAAGTAGGCCTTGGGCACATCTTTTTAAAACATCAGTTCAAATTGCAAAGAAGTGAAAATGTGTAACAGCTTAGGCTTGTGGGACATACTTGATGTAAATTAAAACAATTATTTTTACATGTTCAGGACTGTTGCAAATCCAGAGGCTGTTGAATATTTGCTCCATCAGCAAGCAAAGGTTTGCATAAAAAGCAGTAATATTTCATAAAGGTCTGCTTTATGCTCGGGTGGGATGCCTCGTGGCTCGGTGGAGTAATATCCTGTCTTGTTCACTCTGTGTTCAACATTCAGTCATGCTGCTATTATTCATCCCTGTTTCTAGAGTTACTGTGAAATCAGTCATGGAAATCTACTCAGACAAATACGTCTTCCACACCACTGAGCAAAGTCAGGAGCAATAATTTAGGAAGTTTTATGAAAGATATGAGGCTACGAAAAAAACAAAATGACAGGATCAACTTGCAGTAAATGCTATAGCTATTCAAGAAAATCAAAATGTCAATTGTATATATTCTGAATAATTTTTAATTAGACCCAATTTATTTTTCCTTCATTTTAATCCTATATGTACTGTTAAAATGGGTACTCCCTACTAAACATGACCAAAGTTTCAAATAATAAGGTCAGCATATGTGTAGATAATCCCAGTAAGCCTAAAAGCTAAACCTCAGACAACTTTCAACACTCAGTTACTGACACATTTTTCTACTCCTGGACCTTTGTGATGTCACAGAGGGATGCAGCTGTTGGTTGTGACCGCAGAAGCCCCAGCCACCTGCTTTTCCAACTTTGTAATGGCCAATCAGGCAGAAGAAAATAGGCTCTTTGAAAGGGCAGCCTTAAGGTTTCTCTCAGAAGATGACAGAGGCCCAGTATAAGATACCAACTCCAATATTATTAATATGGAGCTGGAAATGAACATTACAGAGCACCTTGAACTCTTTACCCCCAT
Organism: Etia nguti; assembly: GCA_015106755.1. Taxonomy (NCBI): domain Eukaryota; kingdom Metazoa; phylum Chordata; class Actinopteri; order Cichliformes; family Cichlidae; genus Etia; species Etia nguti. The sequence goes on from VUQG01045679.1 coordinate 33,414, forward strand.
AAAGATGATATTTGATGCCCTCCCCAGGATCCTTACTGATGAGTTTTGACACCTCGGTATATATCAATAAAAATGTGGTTTGACAACCACTAGAATAGTTTCCTGATTTTTCCGAGGGTAGCAGCAAAGACAGAGATCATCTTCACTAACTTCTGATGGAAACCCACTAATTTTGGTCCATTAGCAGGCCTGAAATATGACAGAAACGGCTCAGTTCAGAAAAGAGATTCAAAGGTTACTGCTAGTAAGTTTTCAGTGGGTAAAGAGTTAAGATAGTAGCTCAGTGGCTGTAACAAACAAGTACATTCATGATTCATTTATAGGCTTAGGCTCTCAATAAGTCGATTAATCATTTAGTTCATAACAACTTAAATGTTTGAAAAATATATTTTGCTTGAGTCCATTTTCATATATTTAAATGTCTTGGGGTTTTTTTTACACTTTGAGGCACAACACTGTTGTTTGCAGTCGTCAGAGTGATATTTCCTCAGCGACATGCCTGTCATCTCTCTCTCACAGCTTCGTCCCCTACGTGTCAGCTGCTGAAGCAGGTAACTCGGGGCCCCTGGGGCCTTCCTGTGGACCCCACACTCCACAGAGCCACAGACACCACAGCTGTCCAACTCAGCGAGATGGTTTCCCTGCCAGTCCTGATAAAACACTCTGTCACTGCACCGCTCATCACACAGTGAGTGTCTGAAAAAAAGAGTTTGTGTTAGAAAATGGTAATAACATCCTTAACAAGTGAGTACCGAGTGACTGTGTTTAAAGCCAAATACAATGTTTAGAGAAATGCAAGTGTGAGTTTTCATAGATTCTATTCAGGCCACTTAAGCTGTAGTCGAGTGTATATTCGGAGCTGCAGGAATAATTTAAATTCTTATTACCTTTCATCCATTTTAAGATTCCATCAGAACTCCAGACAAGCTTGTCAGTCTTCACCTGCAGTGTTTCTGCACCCCATGCAGTCAAGCCTTTGTGTGTAAAAGAAATGGCTTTCTCATCCCTCACTGCACACAGAAAGGGTGCCGAATATTTAGTGTTGGAATTCATAGCTCGTAATTTTTATTAACACGTTTTTATTCCATGCATAGACAATGCAGTGGAGTTTGACAGAAATCTATTTTCGACTCTTCCTTGCTAACTTCTCAGTGAAAGAGAACCTTCTCAAATTCACAATGTTTTATAAATGTGAATTGCTGAGAGACGATTTAAAGTAATGCCACAAAGAAAGCTATCCACGGGGTGAAAAATAAAACGCTGGTATATTCCCTGAGCTTCGGTAGGGTTGATGCCTGTCCTATCTACAACCTGTATGAAATTTGCAAGTCAGCATCTTCTTTACTTCACAAACTTTTCCCTCCTTAACTTGGCCATTCTTTCCCTCACCTTCCATTCCCAGTGTATCTTTAGTGAACAAGGCTGTGGTGGACTACTTTTTTGTGGAGCTCGGTGTGGAAAGACACTTTGAGGCGCTGCGCCACTTCCTGCTGATGGAGGACGGCGAATTTGCACAGTCCCTCAGCGATCTGCTCTTTGAGAAGGTGACTCTCTTTTGTGCTTCATATGTTTTTGTTGTCTTTATTTGAAATGGTTCAAGGTTCAAGGTTCTTTATTCGTCACATGCATAGTTATACAAGTATAACACACAGTGAAATGTAACCTGACACGCTCCTCGACTTGTGCAAAAAGGGAGGGGGGGACATTATGTATTATATACAATAGGTGAATGTGCAATGTGCAGTAGTAGCATTGTATGCAGCAAGCAGGTGAATTCTGTGCATTAAGTCAATTAAATAAGAATAGACAATCTGACTATTTTACAAAATAGACAATATGAACATATTTAAAATTAAAGGAATTTGAAATGTACATTGTGCCGGTGGGTTTAGAGTGTCTAGAAGAGAGTCCTGTCTCAGTCACTTATGGATGATGTGAGAGGGCGGGTGTGTGTGT
>VUQG01045681.1:0-33892 GCA_015106755.1 Etia nguti
GCTGTTTTGCAAAGAAGAATGGGCAAGGATTCCAGTCTCTAGATGTGCAAAGCTGGTAGAGACATACCCTAAAGTATTGACTCAGGGGGCTGAATAATTACGCACACCCCACTTTGCAGTTATTTATTTGTAAAAAATGTTTCATGTATGATTTTCGTTCCACTTCTCACGTGTACATCACTTTGTATTGGTCTTTCACGTGGAATTCCAATAAAATTGATTCATGTTTGTGGCTGTAATGTGACAATATGTGGAAAACTTCAAGGGTGCCGAATACTTTTGCAAGCCACTGTATATCTTAATCATACTGCAGTCTTGAGGTAAAGGTCAGATTCTCCATTGAGTTTATTTAATTGACCTTTACAATCTAGTCGACCTTTGTTGGATGGTTAGCTGCAGCTTTTTCCATTCAATGGCTGTGTTACCTCACAGCCAAAAGCAGTTTAAACTGATAAATATTCATCCTGAGCCGTTAGCTGGCCTGGGATTTCACCACAATTTCGGTCTAATGTAACAAAAGAGCAATCAACCTCCACCGATATGGAAAACTCAAAGGTCAGATGATTTTTTTTCCAATCTGCTTTCAGCATTCGTGTTGCCTCTGAAAGCCTCTTTGAATACATTTCAATTTTGGAGTTAAAAAAATATTTAATCATTATGGTTTTCAAATTGATCCTCGTCAAGGACCTGGATTTGGTGTTTTTAGTGTGACCCCTCCCCAAAAAAACATTGCAGTCATCTTCCACATCTGTAGACCTGATTTTTTTTTTTTAGCATTTTGTACTCTGTTGTATAATAGTTATATTCTCTTTTTTGATACTGTAACTCCCCACAGAGAAAGCAAGCAGGAAACCACTCCGCTCCAGACGATATGGTTATATGTAGGGACTAGAAAGGCATTCCCAGTCCAAGCCATTGTTGGGTTTTTTTCCCCTTCCTATGGAAGGTTCCTTGGATGAGGGTTTTTCCCAAGTCCGTCAGATCTTATCCTTTGAGTGATTTCTCCTCAACAGTAGATTCAAATAGACCTGGATGTTCTTTACATGGTCCGGTGGGCATTGCTGGTGCTGTGATCGTTGTATGATATGCCCTAAGCCTAACCCTTTTTTTCTGAAGTTTTGCTGTGACGTCCAAGAAAAGTAAATAGTACATTTCCAGAAGATGGTAAAACCACTAGAGAATGTTTAAGAGAAGCTAATTTGTAAATGTTGAATTGAATTAAATATGAACTTTCAGCAGATGTTTAAACTTCATGTACCAAGCAACTTTAGAAGTTAAGGCCAAACAAGGCTTTGAATATGCTTTTTTTTTTTGCACACCCTACTAGCCTCATTTAAATGCACATCAACATACAGTTTCTCTGCCAATTAGGACCCACAATGGACCTCTCTATGTGCTTGTCTCCTCTGGTTAGCAATTTGCCGATGAACCCATCTGGGACGTGATGTCACATAAAATCCAAAAGGTTTCTCAGTGTTGTCCTCACACTGTACAGTAGATGGAGAGCTCCCTACTGCGTCATTTACTGTCATTAATGGTGATGGACACAATTGCTCATTTATCACAAGAAGTGGTGCAGTGTGTGTCTACAATGGCCTTCTCCATAGGGCCTCAGCCTTATTCACACACTGAAGATCCATTCTCACACTGATGATTAGCCAGATGCAAGTCAGTGTTAATGTCTGATAGGTTTAGCATGTTAGGAATGATCTTCTGAACACGCTGCAGCTGTCCACACTTTAAAAAAATAATAATTTGAGTTTTTCTCCTGATTATACAACTCCAGGTTTTTCATAAGTGTTGCAGTGGAAAAGTGCAGTTGAACAAGGAAGGCCGACTTCAGCACAGAGCATTGCTGTGCAGGAGGAGTAGCAGGGGTGCTTAGAGATGATAATCGGTTATAGAGTTGTGAGGCTCCTAATTGTGCTTTCATGAGACGTTGCTGATTAATGGACTAGTTGACAGACATCCTGTGAATGTTGTCCACATGTGCACAGTCCACAGGGGTGCTGAAGAATCCACTTCAGCCTTCCAGCAGCATTGTGGAGACTCTTTTCTGAGAGCAGGAGAGCAAGAGAGGGAGGGGAGGGGAAAAAAGGAGTGGGAGCAGGGAAAAGAGAATGAAACTTGGAGGCTTTCGGCAGCGCTGTTGTAAAGGAGAGTGAATGAGAGCAGGGGCCGTGCAGCCAGCCACATGGGCAGTTCTCACTCGGAATAATGGGAGCCTTTCTGTGGCTCTTAACCCCCTTGTCGCACGCTGGGAACGGGCAGCCGTCCGCCCGCCGCTCACAACAGACACGCTCAGCCACGCTCACCCGCTGGATAATTGAATTTTACACCCAAGAAAGTCATCCCTTTCCCTGGTGATGTCCCCAGTTACACGTGGCCCTGACAGGAACTCTCCCAGGATCAACTTTTTATCCAATGAGAGAGTCTGATGAATATACTGAGAGGCATCCTTGCTATAACATGACTAATACACCTGATTTTTTAAGCTAAGTTAGCAGTGTGATTAGGTGGATGGCTGAAAAATCCCAACTACTAGTAGCTGGATTGTCATGAAATTTGGTAGTTTTAAGTGAAATAAATGGTCAATTGATTGGTGGTACTTTTAGCTTACTTCTAACAACCCCTTAACTATAAGTGGTTATAACAGTTAATAGTCTATGTTTCAGACCCTTGGTGCCAGTGTGAACAAGTTCATGTGAAATGGGAGCTGGCGTTGCCTTTAGATGAGGCAGAACTGAAACTTTGAAACGAAGCTTTCTAATGTGTTTAATGTTGGAAAAGACTCTAAGACAAACTAACTCTGAACAAGTGGGTATGGTACCTAAAACTAAATTTAAAAATAGACTCAGGTGAGACTCAGTCTTTGTATTCCCTCCAACCCAGCTTAGTTCCTAACGCAGATTTTGTCACCTTTTGAAAGGGGACTTGTGTGTTACAGTCAGTAGAAATGGCTGATATCACTGTGTAGTTGGGACACTTCTTTCATGGTTGACAGACTGAATTGCAGTAAGTTTGGTGATCATTTAAACTGGGGTAGGCAACCTGTTTCTCGCCATCTTGAGCAAATAAATCCATTGTAACTCTTCAGCATATTATACTTGAAGAGGCCTCACTCCAATACCTCCTCACAGTGTTTTAGAAAGTCTAGACCATGATGGGGCCGATCTCAGGTCTGTTTAAGTCATGAGGTGAGCATGAGAAGTAGAACAAAGAGCAAAAAAGACCATGTAGTAAGTAAGAATTGGTGACATAATAGGTTAGGTGGAGGACTTTGACCTGCGAGAAAGGAGATGTCAGAGATGGCATATTTGTGGTGTGTATAAAGCACATGCACATGGGTGGGAGCTAAGTGATCGAGACACTGAGCTAACCACACTACAGGGTTATAAGACATCAAAGGTCATCCTGGTCCAGAGAAGAAAGTTCACTGTGCAACAAAAAGAATTATACAAAATTTGCACAAGAAGAAATATAAGTGACAGAAACCTGATTTTATACTAAAAATTATACACTTTAATGTTTAAAAAAAGAAAAAAAATATGCTCAGAATTACTTGTGTGTGGGCTGGATCTTATGTGGGGGTCTGATCACCATTTAGTGACCAGATTATTTGACCAAGAAAACAAAGAATCAAAGGCATTTTCAATTACTTTCTTTATTGCAATAAAGTGATTAATATTTATTTCTTCTTTCTTTTAAGGGACCATAATTAAAACAACATTAACATCTGTCAGTCTACAGCATCCAGTTTCATTGGCATACCTTGACCTCGCACCGCTGCCTTCTGTAACATAACCCTAACATTATTCCTAAGGCCAAAGCAGTGTTAGGGGTTTAGTGAGGTAATTTCACGTTTATCTCTTATAAAGTTGTTGGGTCAGTCACCGTAGTAACTTATACTGGAGACCTAACCCATTCTGGAGCAGGTTGTTTCAGATAGAAAAGATAAACACATACTGACCAATCAGTTCTCTGAAAAATCATGGGAAAAGCCTGTTGACCTTAGTGCATAGGTAGCAGGAGTGTGTATAGGTTTGTCTTTCCCTGATGAGCATCAGTCGAGAACCAAGCAACCAAGTTTAGAACAACCATGAAAATATAATCCAGAGCACGTTTTTGTACTGCCTGGCTTTACGGGTGATTAAAACAAAATTCCATCGAGGATACACATTTTTGTGACTGTTGCATGCGGTCGATGCACAATGAACGTGACACAAACGCAAACGAAGAACGCAACATCACATTTGTGGGGATGATGAAATGAACGTAATGGATATGAAAATCTAAAGAATTTTATCTTTTTAAAATCATATAGATGCTGATACTTGCTGTATGTGTGGTGATCTTCACCAATCACACTCCGCTGCTTTTAGCCAGTGTTGTATGCATTTTTATAATATTACAGTTTGCCCGTCTGACCAATCAGAAACATCAACAGTCACCACTGTTTCTTTCACGTTAATGCTCACGTTAACTTATCGAGCTGATAACCACCTTCTTGTGACTGTTTAGCCTGATTGCTGATGTTGGGGTAAGTGAAAGTAGACCTCGGTTTGTTAAACAGGCCCTTGCTTGGCGTTAGCATTGCAGCATTTTCAACGTGAGTGGGCTGTCTTCTCATGACTAAAAAAATAGGAACACCTTCTTGATATTGACTAGAAGCTATTGTTGCATAATGTATGTATGCGTGTTAGCTGCAAAATCCCAACCTGGCTCACCTACTTCTCTTTAGTGACATCTTCTGCTTTACAATTCATCTGCGTGTACTAAGAGAAATTGAGGCTAAAAGATATATTATTGAAAACCTTATCACTTTATCGTTGAGCCCGCTAATATCTGTGCTGACAAAGCTTATAATGGGCTTGACAGCTGTTTTGTCACCTCTGCAGAACATGCAGCAGAAAACGGAGAGGGATAATGTTACCTACAGGTGGGCACTGTGTTGTAATGGCTTTTTTAGCCATCTTGTTTAACAAATATAGTAAAGATTGAGATTAGATTAAGTTTGTTTTAAGGAGCAGACCTGAGGTGCCTAACAGAGGAGATAGGGCTTCGACGTATTGATTTTGTGAAGAGTGATCCATCCGGACCCTTCCTCCTTAGCCTCAGGCTGATGAGCAAGTTGGGAGGGGGACCCGGGTCACCGCCTTCCCCTGGCTCTGTGACCAAACACAAAAGGTGGTCTCCTTCTGTCAGTTGTGGTCACTTTCACCTGTCACTCAGACTTTCTGTGAGTGAACCGGTGTCCAGGGAGGGCGGCTCCAGGTGAGCATTCAAGCGTGGATAATAGCTCCTGTCCTGTCCTCACGTCACCTGGGAGTCCCAGGCACAAACCCAGGTTTCTTATCAACTTAAAACTGATTCTTAATGGTTTATTGTTATAAATTTGTGCCATAATAGCAGTATTTATGTGATGATGCATCTTTTCTAAACTGTTGGAAGGATGTAGTTAGGTTATTAAAAGAGCTGGTAGCACAAAGTGTCCTGATGTTATCCTAAGTGGATCAAAACATGATCAGTTAGAGCTAAATTCTGGATTACAGACTTTAGCTTCTCTGTGCATCAATCCACACAGGTATAAAGAGCCTCACAGTTTTCTTAGTGCATCATTGGGCAGTTTTTATTTTTTCAGCACTTTAATTTATGCACGCAGCAGAGCTAATGACTTTCCCATCAGCCTCAGCTGTAGCGTATTGAGTAAATCCAAGGTTTTTTCTCCATACAGGAATTCCTGCCGTCTTCCAAAGAGGTTTTAGCCAAAGCCAAAAGAAAATTCTTAGCATTGCAAACAAACACAAGATTGCGAACAAACATCAAAAACATCTGCGTGCCTTGTCATTCCAAGTACACAGTCTGTAAATAGTTGCCTCTGGACCAAATTAAAACTCGTCTAACCTGTCAAAGTGTCACAGCGGGACACGCCGGTGTATTTATGAAACGGACACAACTGCGGACACAGGAGAGATGAACTGAGGTTTAAACAAAAGGCGAGCCTTTAATACGGCTGATAGCATGAATGCAAAAACAAAGCAACATCAACAGTGGTGAAAACTAAACAAAACTAAATTGGAAAAACTAGGAATGACTATAACAACCATGAACATGATTTTGAGCAGGAGCATGAGAGCAACTATGAGACAAAGAAACATGAACTAGAAACATGAACATGCCCTGAACAAAATCATGAAAACCCTGGAAACTTGACGTGACCTTGAAGGAACACAGACAACCGGACAAGGACTGAATGAAAACAGACTAAATACACACAGGAGGTGATCAGGGGAAGTGGAAACACATGGGGAAACAGCTGACTCAAATAAACATGACCTACAGGGAAAAATAGAACTAAGCACAATGAACATAGAAACAAGACGTTCAAAATAAAACAGGAAGCATGGAGAGACATGAACTGGGACACGCAAACTTGACATAAGAGACAGAGGGAGCGAGAAAGGGAGAGGGACACAGAAGGGAGAGACACAAGGGCAACCTACATAGACGAGGAAGCATAGAAAAACATAAATCAGACTAAAACTCAACCAAGACCAATAATAATACTAGAACTTAACATTATCTCATAAGTAATACAAAATAACTCAACTCTACCCTTAACTTAAGAAACGCACATGACTTTAACATAATATTAACATAAGAAATCAACAATACAAAATAACACAAAACGCTGGGTCACAGACCCAGTCCCTGACACAAAGTGAAACCTAACATGAATAAAACCACTAAAATGTGGACCTCTGTACCCCTCTTTTTATTGGTTCTCAGTTTGTCAAGCCAGACCAGATACCTCTGAGCAGCGCGCCTAAAAACTTTGAGCCATAGGTCAACATGCAGATCATGACCTTTAGGAGGGGGAAGACAAATAACAGCTCTTAACCTCGTCACAGCACTTACAGCACTTTCTGCCTATTTTTTTGCATCAAAACGTTTAACGTGACAATCACAAATCAACAAAGCAAACACAAGCTTTATGATGACTTTTAGTAAAAATATGATCATTTTATGTCTCCGCCTGTGTAAAGGCAGGCTGAACAATATAGCTTAGATCTAAATGAGGCTACAAGATCAATACAAGATAACAGGTCTATTTATTTGTGATCTACTTGACCAGCAGAGACTGGTGCCACAACAAAACTACCATCAGTCCACATTTGGCCAAGAGAGCAGCTCTAACTTTTTCTCTATGACACCTGGCATTATGCACAAACTAAAAGTATAACAAAATAACAGTTTCAAAAATGTTAATAAAAAGTGGTGTTTTTTTTTTTTTTTTAAATTTAATTCAATTTAATTAATTTTAGTTTTGCTTAGTGTTTCTCATTATTATATGTAGGATATTTATCGGGGATAGTTGTGCATAATAAGTACACAATATAGTTTTTTTTCACTCAAATAAACAGTTTTTCACAACTCTTTTAAATTCTTTAAAACGACAAACTACAGAGACTTCAAGTAAGGTTGAACAGACTCACAGACCAATCACACTTACATACATAGTCCTTCTTCATAGCCATTAAAAATCTTGGTTAATGATGTAAGTCTAAATGATGCTAGGTACCCAGACATAACCTCAAATTTAAGTTAGAAGATGAATAATATTTGAATATTTTAATGTATGTATGATGCATGCTCCCGGACAGTTAAATGAAACAGTGAGGAGTTACAGTAAGAGTGGATTTTTTTCATGTGTGAACAAGTCTGTACACATGTTCTCTCTGTCTCAGCAAGCATGTTTTCATAATGTAATTTAATCCCCTGGAGTATTCAGATGTCCCTAAATCCATAGAGTTTAAATGAATCCTGAATAATGGAGTGAATAAATAGATATCTGTCAGGGGTCTTTAGTTTTTCCTTGGCGTGGTTTTCCTGCAATAAAAACACTCTAAAGTGCTTAACTATCTGACCTAAGGTTCATATTACAGTCCCGAATGTGACGTCCCAAATGTTTCCAAGTACCGCCGGCTCACGCGTTCATCAGCCAGGCGTCAGCGCTTACGTGTTTGCCTTTCAAGGTGCCCTCAGGTCTGTGTTTGCCCAGCCGTCACGGGCAGAGCCAGCAGCATGCCATACTTGGAGAGTGACAGAGGTTCAATGAGAAACCTGTGATTGATCTGCATTCATGCAGCCTGTCATAATACCTGCATCAACACACACAAAGGGAAAGTCACTCTGCAGCTGCTAATCAGGCTCACGTATGACAAGTAATTTCCTCACTCTGTATGATGTATGGTATGATTTTTTTTACAGAGATGGAAGTGAAAAGATGTTGTTTATATTACACCTATTAAATATAGTATAAGTGTCCACACCACACTTACTCGAGCAACAAATGTAGGTATCAGAGCGCCTTCTTTCAGAGACATCACAACATAAACACTTGTTGATTATAAACAAACATGTCTAATATTTGCCGTATTATTAAGAAATTATTTATTCTCCAATAATAGTGATACTTATACAGTAATCTTTGTGATTATTTGGGACCTGGTGTCACTTGATATTAATAGATCATTGTGATAATAATGATTGTGTAACCTTAATGGAAAAGAGGCTGCTGTTCAGACTCCAAAATATTCTTTATCAGGACTTTAAATCCACACCCGCAGCACTGCCTAGTGCACTTTTAACCTACACCATCAATTAAAATGGAACATTTCCTGTGGATTGATACTGGGATTTTTATGAACAGAAAGTGGGATTAGATGTGAATCATGCAAGATGTAGGATACTTTAATTTGACAATTTGCCATTCATATTAAGCTCATACATGCATACGCTTGAAATAAAAGGAAATGCTTATCTGTTAACCAAATCAGTACTTTTTAAAGTTATGCTTAAATCAACATGTCGTTCCTCTAAATAAACCAGTGAGTATCACTGTCGCCATCACAATGAAGAGCTCAGCTATTCGACCCTAAAACATCATAAAACGGAAATATATATTAATGAAAATTATTAATTACTGTCATCAGCAGGAATTATCTGCTGCAGAGATTTAATGCATTATATAGTCCATTTATGACTTTCAAAGATAACTTCACTTTATGGGACTTGAAGGCCAACATATTGGCCTAAATCTCACTAACTTCTCTCTAAATGTACTCTGTTGTCAAAGAAAAAATAAGTGATGTAATGTATGATAAAAAAATAAATAAAAATAAATGATATCTACTCTGCTTTTCCATACTTCCCATCATATATTTATATTGTTGCACTGGTGGAACAGGTACTCGGATTAACTGAGGCCAAAGTTTCAAATAATGACATCAGAATATGTACAAGTAATTCCTGTAAACCAAATGCTTAGACTTCGTCTAGGTCTAAATGCTCGGTTTCAGTCTTTTTAACCCTTTTGAGTCTGTGCGTTCACATCAAACACGTGAATGCAGTCTTTTTGGAAATGTATGAATACTTGGCAGTAACAGCCAACGGTACGAGGAGGGGGAGTACCGATAGCTTGAGTCAAGTTACTGTAACATGTTTTCAGAACTTGCGCTGCATCCTCAGTGGAAGCGATGTGTCAACCAGAGACCAGATGAAATTTTCTCACCTTCAAGGATTGCAACTAAAGTGACTGCCAGTGAGACTGCAGGATACCGTGTATTGACAAAGCTTTTAGTGAATATATTAGTTGGTTACCTAGGTAACTTGATGTTGGAATGCCCACAAGCAACCAGTCATAAGCTTCAAAGCGATGCTGGCATCGATACACATTGATACCCGTATCAGTATTGTATTTGTGTCTGCAACACGGGCCCTGTATTTAATTATCAGATCGATACCAAAATTTGCACATTATTTTAGAGAACCTAAGCCCTACATTTTTACTCACATCTCTTATCTTTATATAAAAGAGAAGTTGAACCCTACAGCTCCAGCTGCTCTCACACAGCGTCACTTAGCTTGTCCTTCATTTTCAGGCGAATCCTGTTCCTGGCACAAATTCATGTCAGTTTATCTCAGGTTACACGGCTATGACTATAATGACAGAAGCCCCGCCCACCTGCTGTTCAAACATTCCGTTTGTGAGGGAAAGCCAATGAGAAGAAAATTGACATAAACAGAAAGGAACTAAAAGAGGTCAGAGAGGGTGAGATGAGAGGGCTGTATCACTGCTCAGCATAAGATAAACAGATAAATAAGGATAATTTTGAGCTGAAAATCATGCAGAGCTACTCTGAGCAAAAGCCTGCATACTGAGAAATAAAAACTTCTGCTTTTTTTCTTATTTGAATGGACCAAAGCTTTTCTGTCAGCTTTCATAAATGCTCCAGGACTTCTTTTTTTTAATTTTTAAATAACACGTTCAACAAGTGTTTTAGCTCGTGGTTTGTCTCTGCCAGCTATGTGCAGTACTGTAAACCCCCTGCTCTAACACTCACCTCCAGCAGAGGACGACATTTGCTGGATTACCTCTTTCCCATCGGCCCCCACCTCTCCACTGACCTCCTCCTCCTCCTCCCCATTGACGGCCCCTCCTATCAAAGCCATAACCTCTCCTAATCCCCCACCCCCACCACCACCCCTTGTTGCCCTGGAGACGGCTCAGACGAGCAGGTGATGCATTGACAGGGAGCAGATGGTTCCCTGCGGAGGTAAGCATGGCTGAACAATGCTTCCATATTCATCATAAAGTCCTGTTAACTCTCAGCGTCTCTCTCCTTCAAGTGCGTGCGTACACATAACTTCAAAGTTGTGTGACACACATATTCCCCAGCGTTTGTGCAGGCCAAGCAAGGTGAAAATGTTGTGACAGGGCTCAATAAATGGAAGCGCCTCCATTCAGAGGGGGGCTGGTTTACAGTATCTCAGAGAGGAGACAAGAAGGCAAACATTTCTTCTTGCCTCGATCTTCCGGCGCTTGTGTCCTGCAGGTGTTTTCGGGCTTTTTGCCGCAGTAACTCACTCCTCTAAAGAAGCTCCTTCTTTAGCCCCTGTCTCCCCTGGAGATAAAGTACAGACACCCCGCTCTCCCTGCCTCTTTCTTTCAGCTAACTCCTCAATAATCCAGCAACAATACAGGGCTCTGAGGCAGTGTGCAGCGATTCGCCAGAGGCCTGACTTGTTTTGGGGTGCAGCGGTAGAAGGGGAGGGGCCGGTGGTAGAATGGCATTATGGAGATCAGCTAATACATGTAAAACATTGCATCCATTTTTTCTCTCTTTTTTTTTTATTGGAGCAAGTGTTAAAGAAAAAACGTCTGCAACACAATACGCTTAACCACCACACCTGGAGCTCACAACAGGGGCGAGAATGGCTGCTTCACCCATCATCACCAGCTCCTCAGCACCTATCAATACAGGCTGTAAGGAGCTTGGTTGGGCCGCAGGAGGAGGGGGCCAGCTGTATTCACGGCCTGACTATGATAAAGACGCACAGTGAGGAGCCATTCAAGAGCCCTGTGCCCATAATGGAGTCACTAATAGGTGCCTATTCAGCAGGGAAAGTGTTTTCTGAAGGGGGGAAAAAAAGTTTCAGGGAAGCAACAATCACTTTGTCTGCTGCCTTGTGTATGTAAAATTTATGCAGCGCTCCACCCCTCCACCCTTTTCCAACTCTTTCTGCTGTCTTTTTTTTCTTTTTCCTTTAAAAAGCATCACCAGTGAATAGGCGACATGCATAGTTTGGAGTTGTCCTTTCATCCTTACTTGAAAATAAACTGAATGGTCTGTTCTCGAGTGAGAAGGCAGCAGGCGCGATCTCAAAACTGGGCTCTCTTATTTCATAAAAGTGTTAGCCACATGCACAGGTTACCAATAAGTCTTCCACTGTATATTTTCCTCGTCAGATTCATGCTTTAGACTTTTAGAAATAAAGTGTGTAGAAAGCAGAGATCAGGGAAGCTTGTTTGAGCTGCTGGGAGAAGTTTTAAAAACAAAGTAACAATTGATGAAAAATCTCTTGTTCAATGTAAATGTGAAACCTCTCTTCACCGAATGCGTTTTAGGCTTCCATCCAGAAATCCACTGGAGCCCCATGGAACTGGAGCCCATCTTATTTTTTATTTATGTCCTTTCTTCTAACTAATGTTTAGTTTGATTGTTTTGGCTTATTGATTTGGAGATAAAGTTAGAAAAGGAAAGATGAGATGTTTTGGATGTGTGCAGAGGAGGGTTGGTGGATAAAAATCGAGCTGCCAGGCAGGAGGAAAAGCGGAAGACCACAGGGGAAGTTAGTGGATGTAGTGATGAAGGAGATACAGAGGGTTGGTGGTGACAGAGGAGGATGCTAGGGATAGGGTGAGATGGAGGAAGATGATCTGCTGTGGCGATCCCTAAAGGGAGTAGCCAGAAAATAAGTCTCGCTTATTACTTATTAGTCTTATCTACTTAACTGTTTCTTAATGTATTTTACTTTTTCAATTTTTTTTTTCATTATTTTCAAATATAATTTGTTGTGCTGTACTTTTATTGCAGTTATAGGCTCTGTTTGCGATGAGTTGAGCGTGGGGACCCAAATCCAGGATGCAAAGGCAGGTAGAGGTAATGGAAAACAGGCTGTTTATTTGGCTGAAGGCAGATATCCCAAAAGCAAAAACACAAAGTCAGAAAAGGGAGCTTAAAACTAGAAACTTACTGAAATCTGGGGAAACATACTCGAGCTGGAAATGCTGGTGCTATGAGAGCGAACATTTACTGCTGTTGTACATTAATAAAATATTAATTATTTGTTTTACTAACTATCATTTCTGGCACCAACTCTGTTTAACTTTTTAGCAGTCAAATCCCTAAACCCACACATACCATGAACGTGCTCTCTTTAATCTCCCATTAAAACTTAAACTGTCTATCCTCCCCCCTGTCCTGATGGTTACTCTCATTACTGTTTTTGGTTTAACCTCACCCCGGCTGGTTGAGGCAAATGCCCACCCTCCCTGAGCTGGTGCTGCTGGAGGTTTCGTCCTCCCCTCTGTTGCCAGCTGCTTGATCGCTACATTTCTCATTATGTTTTAGTTTACCTTTCTGCAATGTGCTCTGAGATTACAGTTTTTCTTATGTGAATGGAATTATATTTAAATAAATCAGTTTGCGGGGTGCCATATCTGCACAAAGCCTCAAACACACCAGTGTTCAGATAGCAAACAGCAATCCGTTTAACATGAGCCAGTTTAGACAAGGCTAAAAAACGCATGTATCCCATGTCAGGACAGAACTCATCGTCTGTTTGGAAATTGCAAATGTGTTGGTTTTGCAGGAAAAACTGGAAAATTCAAACTGCTTTTCAGCCTGTTTTGCCGACTCAACCTGGATCCCAAGGCACTGGGGAGCAGACCTCGTGGGTGAGCTGACTAATCTTGAAATACTGGGACCATATTGAAAGAGAGGGCACACACTAAAAAATACTGGGACCATATTGTGCTGCGGTGTCAAAGGGCTTAGCTGACAGATTGATGAGATGAGGAAATAACGGAGCCAACCGGGGGGGAGGGAGGGAGAGGAGAGGAGGATCTCAGCATGGTGTGGCAACCAGGGTTTGGAGTCAGTGCAGGACTCCCCGCAGGCCTGCAGGCCACAGCCGGTGCAGGTCACCGCTCTTTGATTCTGGGTCCCACAGCCCACAAAGGGCAGCACGCAGTGGGCAGGGCTGCTTTCCTTAGAACAGCATGAAAGCCCCTTGTAATGGTATTTTTATGTGTTTTGTGAGAGTCTTTGTCAGCCTTTGTGTGCTGATGTATGTGTTTATTTGTGTGAGTGTGTGCACGCCTTTGCAGTCCTGCAAAATCCAAGTTAAGTCAAGTGTGTACTTCTAAAAGCCTAAGAGTCCCACATTTCTTTTAACTTTTATTTAGTATACTAGAAAGAAAAATGACTTTTATATTATCAGTGGAAAACACGATTATTCTTTTCAGCTTAGTGTTTTGCTTCATTGTCAGAGCATATTTTTAGGACCAGGATACAACTGGTTTCAGCAAATCAAAAGCTCTAAAATCCTACAGTATGATCTACTTAACGAACACCAAATGGCAGGCATACAAAATTAGCTACAGTAGCTCCATGTAGATCTGGGAACTAGAGTAGTATTTAGATAAAATGTGAGATATTTCACCTAATTGTCAGATACCAGAAAACTAATAAATTTTGGACAGTCAGGTCCTTTATTTATTAAGTCAGTAGGCTTCCTTCCACTGTTTGGGTGCCAACAGAGAGACAAACCACATACTGAATCCTGAAAATCATTGGTAGATAAGCAAAAGCTGGGAAACAAAGTCATTGACATCTATCAGTCTGGAAAGGCTTACAAAGACATGTCTAAGGCTATGGGCCTCCAGTGAACCACACTGAGAGCCATTATCCACAAATGGGGAAAACTTGGAACAGTGGCAAACTTTTGTAGGAGTGCCTACCAAAATTACTCCAAGAGCTCATCAACGACTCATCTAGGAGGTCACAAAAGAACCCAGAACAACATCTAAAGAACTGCAGGCCTCACTTGCCTCAGTTAAGGTCAGAGTTCATGATTCAACAATAAGAAAGAGACTGTGCAAAATGGGATCCATGGTAGAGTTCCATGACGAAAACCACTGCTAAGCAAAAGGAACATAAAGGCTCGTCTCAGTCTTGCCAAAAACATATTCTGTGGACTGATGAGACAAAAGCTGAACTTTTTGCTTTGCTGCTTTAGGACGACTTGCTGTAACTGATGAAACCATGAATTCTGCTCTCTACAAGAAAATTCTTAAGGTGAACATCCTGCCATCAGTTCATGCCCTGAAGCTCAAGCACACTTTGGTTATGTACCAGAACGATCCGAAAAACACCAGCAAGTCCACTGCTGAATGTCTAACAAAAACAAAGGTTTTGGAGTGGCCTAGTCAAAGTATGGACTTAAGTCAGATCAAGATCTTTTGGCATGACCTCAAACAGGCCGTTCATGCTTGAAAACCCTCTAATGTGGCTGAATTCAAACAATTCTGCAAAGAATTTTCAAGTGGGCCAAAATGACGAATGGAAGAATATTTCAATTTTCAGTAGTGGACAAGTAGTTTTACATAGCCCATCATCATATTCACCATTGAATGATACATAACATCATCTTGTATAAAGTCTGTAGGAGAGAAAAGAGATGAAACAGCAGATCATGAAATATGAGAATACCAGTTTTATGTGCAGTTTCTTTTAGTAGAAAAGCCACACATTCCGCAAAAATACTTAAAGCTTCCTCTGACATGAGTAATTTTATTACAGTGTCTTAGCAACTGGTATTGTGAGATGTGGATTACCCAAAGTGCACTGCAGGTCCCCCACAGGGCTGAACAGAGAGGGATCTCAGGGAGGCACTGCTTTATGAAGGGAAATGTAAAGAAGAGGTCTTGATCTCAGATGGTCCCAAGAAGCTTTGGCTCATGTTACAAGTTGTGCTCTTTGCTCAGACTATGTTACAGCAAAATCCTTATTCTGAAAGCATTTAAATAAAGCACTCATTTTACTCCCTGAATGGTCTGCAAAGAACAAATGTCACAAAATCAGGAACTAAAACAGGTGTAAAAGCTGTTCTTTTTCCGTATTTATTTATTTTATTTCAGCAGAAACTGTTTGTGCAGAGGTAGCTGATGGTGTCACTATTGTAAATGTTTGGTCCGGTCACCATGGAAAACACTCACTATTTCTCCCTTGGCCACAACCCCTTTGTTAATATTACACCAAGAAATTGTTTACTAGGGTTTTCCTGCACAACAAACCTGAAGATGAAAAGCCCGAAGCACAAGACACACTCTACATAATGAGCTTTGATTGCAGATACAGATAGAAGGCTGTTCCGGACTTACAAACACACACACACACACACACACTGGTGAACTCTTATTTGTGGAATTGATAGGGTCCATTGTTTCCACAGTGCTTTCCACTATATGCCCTGTAATGCAATTAAGGCCAGGAGATTTATGCTGCTTTGTAGCAGCCCAGAACCTGATCCGTGTTGTGTCTGGAGTCAGACTGAAAAGCTGCCTCTCTGTCCAGCTGGTCCTGATTTGTGCTCTGGCCTCTGTCACTGTGTGCAGCTACAGTGCTGTTCACTTCCTAATTGAAAGCTTTGGTTTATTGTAGGCCTGTTTTTGTGTCACATTATTTGCCTGAAAATTTGTAGCGAGCTCAGAAGGGAGATAGCCTCTTTGTGCCCAGTGTCTCTGTTATTGTGTTCACCAAGGAAGCATGCCTGAGAGAGTTGCACTAGTTTAGCTGGATGGTAATTATTAACAGCCATAAGCTATTTGAATAGGCTGCATTTTTTCAGCCTCCCACAGAGAGAGCCTCTGACTGCAAAGTGTAAACGCATAAAACACTTCCTGGGCGAGTGGAGACGTTTTCAGGCTCCTTTTAAAGAGAAAATGAGTAAATTGAAAGACTAGAGTTCCCCGGACATGTCTGCTGTGGAGAGAAGAGTTTCGGAGGCTCGCTGGGAAATTAGACCCTCCAGAAATCGGGATTTCAAGCATCCACTGAGGGCACTGGGTCGCCCCAGGCATCCTGTCTGCATGAGCACCTGGCTGCCTGACGGCTCCAATGGGGTGAGTCCATGCATGCCCACCCAGCAGTGGTGGCTTGCTGCCGCCACCACCCACAACTCCGAAATCCCAAATGAAAGACACGTCAAATGCTGCTGAATGTGCCCCATGCCGAGAACATGAGAGGGAAGATCCGTAACACCCGGCACATCTGTCCACCTCTCTGACACTAATGAATGTTAAGTAGGTTAGCTGCTGGTGTGCCAGTGTCCCACCAGTCATTGTGGCCAGTGGTGGCAGCGGGCTGTGCTTTTGTCATGGTGCGCCAACCCCCCTGTGATACATCTAAAATGGCTCGACCGCTTACTCCTGCACACAATCCTGACACCAATAGTCACCATATTGATCCCTCGTGCTTGCAGATTAAAGTATAAAAGGAGGTCTGTCTTATCAGCAGGGGTCTCCACTGACTTCGAGAGCTCATTTCAGGGTCACAGAGTCCTTGCAGCCTCCTGACCCAGACTCTAAGTGAACACACGAAAACACCGGTGCAGGGCAGGACAGAAACCTTTCCAGGGATGAAGTCCATTAAACAGGATTGGTCAGATGCTCACATTCACAGCTCATTATAGCTGACCCCGGGCTCTTTCTCTTTCAGTGTGCTGCTCGTCTTTTCTATCTCTGGCTCTAACCTGGCCAAAGCCATGCTGAGGTGGTCACTCTGGCCTTTTGTTTGCATTGATAGCTCAGCCGTTAACTTGATTGTCTTCTAGACTGGATCGCCTCATCCGTTGTGTTGCTTTGTCGAGTTCCTGGAGTGTGTTTTTTAAGTTTAGGGACTGTGCAGCTCTTTTGTCTCAGTGTTTCTTGGTATATAGACAAATCCATCTTACCATTCCTGTGATGGAACATATACACTGAAAGGAGAGAGGGTCATATGACTGGGCTGCTCTTATGGTCATCAGCAGCCTTCTCTGACAGATAAGAGTAGTATGTGTAATTGTTTACATCACCAAGTCTTTAAATGCTTTGGCTTTAAGAAAAAAAAACTGTTTCCGTAGCCAGGATTAGGAAGGACAACAAGAAAATACTTGTCATGTTACTACTGAACTGGTCAAATAGCATTATTTATGAAGAGTAAGAACAGGAAAAGCATTGTGACTAACAAGAGGAATATGATTCAAACATGAAAACAGTGCAGTAATATTAAACAAATTGCTTGTAATGCTCATAATGCTACAAACAGCAGTAGTGTTTAAGTTAAAATACAATACAGTAAGATTGTCTGGGTTTGCAGTTTATGCAAAGAAAGGTCGGATGAACCAAGACTGTCCAATATTACTTTCTTTACAACGTTACTTCAGTTCAATGAGGTTTGAGGGCATTTGTTTATATACAGTTCTATCAGGGTCCCACCAAAGCAGTTTTAATCAGGTTTAGATCTGGACTTTGACTGGGCCATTGCAACACCTTTATTCTTTTCTGTTGCAGCCATTCTGCTGTAGATTTGCTGCAGTGTTTCGGATCACGGACCTGTTACATGACCCTGTTTTACAAACATAATTTCCTCTGGGATTAATAAAGGGTTCTGATTCAGATTTTAACCAAACTTTAGCTGCTGACAGATGGACTCACATTTTACTCTAGAATATTTTGGTATACAGAGGAGTTCATGGTGACTCACTGACTGCGAGGTGCCCAGGTTCTGTGTTGCAAAACAAGCCCAAACCATCACACCTCCACCACCATGCTGACAGCTGGTATGAGGTGTTTGGCTTCTTATTTCCAATGGAAGCAGTTAGGGTATACTTTGTTTTGTGCTGATATGGAGCTGTGCATTATGTCTTGTGTTGTTGCAGATGTTTTGCTGTTCGTTCAGCTGAAGATTTGCAAACCTACGTCATGTTGCCATGTTCTTTTTAGAGAGAAGACGCTTTCTCCTGGAAACCAAACAAACCATATTTGTTCAGTCTTTTTCTAATTGTGCTGTCATAAACTTTAACCTTTAACATGTTAACTGAGGCCTGTGTAGTCTCAGTTGTAGCTCTTGGGTCTTTTTGCAGTTTCTATGAGCGTTGCTCAGGCTTAAGAGATGAAAAGATTGGAAGCTGTCATGTTTTCCACTTGTGAATAATCTTTATAACTGAAAAATGATGGACTTCAGATTGTCATGGTCCTGGGTCATTTTGACCCAGCGTTCTTAGTTTTCTTGTGTTTTTGTATTTTGTTAGTTCATTATTTACTCTACGGTTCCTAGGTTGTTCAGTTTAGTTTATTGGATTCCCCCTTGTGTCTCTGCCCTCTGTTCCTCCCTATGTGTCTGGGTTTATATTGTGGTGTGAGTTCTTGTGCCGTGGTTCCCTTCGTGTTTAATTCTGTTACGTTTTCTATGTTTCCCCAGCGTGTCATGTCTGTGCTCTCCCTCATGCTCCTCAGTGTTCTCTCTTCCCCTCCAGTCTGTGTCTCTGTGTATTTCCTGTTTTATTGTGAAGGTCCGTGTCTTATGTCAGTGTGTTCAGTTTACGTTTCCCCTGTCTCGTCAGGTCAATTAGGTTCAGCTGCGTCTCCCTCCTGTTTGCCATTCTGCGTCTCCCTCTGTGTGTATTTATAGTGTGTGTCCTCTTGTGCTCGTCGCTGGTTTGTCTGCGTTATTTCCCTGTGTTGTTTCCCCGAGTGTCCCTGCGTCTCAGTTTCAGATCTGCTTTTGTTAGTTTTTCCAGTTTAGTTAATCTTAGGTTCTGCACATGCCACCTCCTTTGCTGTTTGTACCGTCACAATAAAGCTCACTCTCATCAGAAGCCGTGCCTGCGTCTTGGGTCCTTTACTAAATTCCACACGGCTTGACCCGGAAACCGTGACACAGATTGTTTTTAAATGACTTTATAACCTTTCCCAATTATTCATGATGGGCAGCAACAGTTCTCTAAGATCATTGCTGATGTCTTCGCTCCTTGGCATTGTGTTAACGCACACCGGAAAACTGCCAAAATGTCTACTTTCATAGAGGTGCTCACACTTGCTGATGATCAGTTATTCAGGCCTGTTTGATTATTCCAATGGAAGCAGTTAGGGTATACTTAGTTTTACACTCATTTGAGGGTGTATTTAATTAATTATAAGGCCTGCTAAGGACCAGATTATTTTTATCATTCAGTGATCCCTAAAGCCTACTTTTTACTATTACTGTATATGAATACACAGAATCTGTATATGACAAGATTTTTGGTACTGGAAGCTTTCTGGCAAAAGGTTGATTCTGTTCATCTGGACGTCCACTTGTAGCCTTCAAGTTATTGACCAGTCATGCTTTAGCAATCTGTGCGAAGAGGAAAAGAGTGATGCCAAATTGAAAGCTTGACACCATGAAGTATTTCTGCATTTGTAAAAAATGACTGTCATTACTGTCATTAAAAATCCTCTTCAACACGTCTACTATATTACTAGAAATTGTGCCAGAAACCTTTACTCTGATTTTACACCTAACCTTATAGACAGGTTTGCACATGTACCACTACCCTAATGGCAGCTTGTTTACCTCTGTAAGCTACCTGGATTGTTCTGGGTAATTTGTGTGCTTGGTGCTGACCTCACCAGCGCCCAGCTCACTGTTCAATTCCTGCTCCCTTAATTAAACGCTGATTAAATGCCTATTAATGCACACTGACTCGCAGACGGGGCGTAATCAGGTAAAACAGAGTTAATAAAACATCCAGAGTGGTGCTGGGGAGAGAAGGAAGGGCTCCCCTGAGAAAGACAGACAGATGGCGACAGGAACAACCAGAGAGAGGACAAAGCAGAGTGGGAGAGGGGATAAAGCAAATACCAGCCACCACTTTGGTAATTAGTTCTAAATTGGTAATTTGATCTAACCACTTCCACCTACTCATTATTGATAAGACAGACCATATTTGACCATATTTCCCCCTGCTGGCTCAGACCGACAGCACAACACTTCCTGTCCACTTGCCAGCCCACGCCACCCTACGCTCAGCGGTTCTGACAGGAAGTGCCGTGAGGTGGAGCGTCGACACACGCACAGTGGAAATCCCATCTGCCAGGAATCTCCCTAATCTCATCATCTGAATTGAACAAGGAAAAGAGGAGCAGCAATCACTTTAGACAAACCCTCTGTTGGGATTATGTGATGATGGGTCAAACGGTGACATCAAAGGCAGAGCGAGGACCCCGAGTAATGAAATTCTGTTTGAGCTAATAGAGCACTAGCTCTCTTTTTCCTTTTTTTTCTTTTGTCATGAGTTTGCTTATTTGTTGGAATAACATGAATAATGAATAACACCATGTAGACTAAATGTGTTCATTGATGAGTTTGGGAAGTGATTTCTAGAAATGTTTAAGCCTTTCAGGAAAACACAAGTCAGAAATGTTTTTTAAAAAAAAAAGTGATTTATGGGCAAATGGAGCTATGAGATAAAATGCTGAGTAAATATAAATCCATAACTTTTATCTGTAAATTTGTAAAGCAGTCTTTACCTCAGACGTTTAGTTTTCATTGAAATTTAGTCAGAAACTTGCAACAGTAATCTGATTACATTTGCCTTTCTTGGCCAGGCTTGATTTTTTTTACCTGACAACAGAAAGCATTGATTTATATTAATATCAGAGTGAGGGGTTATCCTTAAATGAGATATCCATAATTTTATTCTTGGCTAGAGCAGCTTTACATGACTAACAGTAAGCTTCTTTATCTTGCTGAGGGTTTTGTGCAGCTCCTCCGCTCCTCTCTTGCTCCACTCCTCATATGTGATAATGAGAAAAAGCCTAATAGTCAACTTTAGTATGATCATTATTTTGACGTTTATAATTTACACTAGGTTTTCTTTATGTGACAAATGCACATTTAACTAACAGCTCATTTATACACCAGCATAGCAGGATTTTATTAGCCTTTCAAGGGACATGGGCTTCAGAGAAGAATCACCTTTGGTTTTGCATTTTCTGTTAGTTCATTGTTTCCTTTTGGATTTTGAGAAGTGCTAAAGTTCAGGTTCTCTATCATTTTATAGTTTCTGTTATAGTGTTATTTTGCATTTCCTTGTGCTCGCGAGTTGTTGGTTTTTTTTTTCTGGTGCTTGGTAATGGTTCCTTGTTTTGTCTCTAGTTCTTAGTTTAGTTACAGGTGACTCTAGGTTTATCGGTTCCCTTTAGCGTTCCCATTCTGTTCCTTCAGCCTCGTCTTTGTGTGGGTCTTTTTGTCTTTCTTGTTCCTGTTCAGTTGTGTCTCTCTTCCTGTTTAGTTTTGGTGAGTGTTACTCTCTGTGTCAAGTTTTACTTCCGTATAATCATTTGTGTCTGCAAATTATTCCACCTCTCACATATCCTTTAAATGACACTCTCAGGCCGAACTTAGGATCAGGACTTTTTCACAGTGGGTAATCCAAACCACACAGCAACATATTAATGACTAACCCCATGTTGTGGATGGCTTCATCTCAGAGGTGTCATCTGATAGCATTTGTCTCTTCCTGCTGGGGACTCTCAACAAATTAACCCTCTTACTGCATTTTCCCTATGCTCATGTGTTCATTAGGCTAACCACAGCTTTGTAGCTAGGCTGATTTCACAAACCCTCCAAACACTGTTTATGTCCAGAGTTAGCATTGCCAAAAAATGTGAAATCCAAAATGAGATGCATATTTTAATTAAAACTAAAAGTTCAGAGATTCAATTCTTTTTCTAGTTACATTTGAATAATAAAAACTGAACACAGTGTTTTTTTTCTGCTGACTGACTGCAGCCTTGTTTTTGTTTTCCCCAGTTTTCTCTTTCAGCTCATTTGGTTTGTCTACATTTTAATTACAGGCCACCACAGCCCCCAGCCACTCCATCCTCTGCTGTCTGAAAATGATGTACTTGATTTCACATTCAGCGTAATTAGCGACAATGAGGTCACTGGGCCACAAGTGCTGTGATTTACTGAAAAAAACGGTTGTTTTTCCCTGTCCGTTCATTATTTGGCAGCAATTAAGGCTTCTATTAAGGATGAAGAGCTCGTGAGGTATTTCTGGCATAATGTGTGTAATCATACATAATGTGCTTTGTTGCATACAACAGGTAGGTAGACAAAGGCGGTAAAATGGGCCAGACCTGACGCTGCCCTCTAGCCTCTCATGGTGACACTGAAGCTGTTTGAGAGCTCCACAGCAGAGGAAATGGAAGCACGCATCAACCTCCATTGTCTTCCTGCTCTGTGTGCCACTCTTGCCCCATGTCACCTACTCTGGTCTGGGGTTACAGCCCATGAATGAAGGGTGAATCCTAGGAGGATCTGCTCTCCTGCTCCCTGCAGTGGATCAACTCTGGAGCTGACTCAGTGCTTCTGGGAGCTGCCAGGAGCTGCAAAGAGAGATGGATGAGCTGCTGGGAATTGGCTGGTGTTGTGTCTCTGGGTGATTGATGAGTTAACACAGTGCCTCTTGCTCCACGGGTCAAACCGACACACCGGGACCACAGGACCACTGTACTGTCCGGAGGAAGCTTTATGTTAGAAGAAATGAGGAGCAGACGTTCTGTACACTGAGCAGATGTTGGAAAGCTGGTTGTGTGGGTGAGAAGACTTCATCACTGAGTCCTCAGCTTCTCCTGGAGGTGTTTCACAGCAGCTCAATAATCAAGACAGAGGGGGTTTAAATATCTCCAGAGAGCCCACTCCCTGTGTGGCATTATGTGTGTTTTTAAATGCTTCAGTCATTGTTCTCAGTCCCAAGGCCTGTGGAGTTAACAGCATTTCAACTTTTTCAACTGATCAATCTCAGTCTGATAGATCTGTATCTAAATGAGCCATCTTTCTGCAATCAATACTGTTAAATGTGACTTATTTTCTTTTTCTTGCAGAGGCCCATTTATGTGTCTTTTGTCAGCAAGGCTATCCTGTGGGACAGAGGAGTCTGCCACTACACCGTGAGTGCCCAATTTTACACTTCGTAGCTGCAAAGAACCTGAACAGCAGGCTTTACCATGAAGATTTTGGTATTCTTACCTCCTGTTGTTTTTGTGAGATTGTACAAGTGATCCTTCTAGCTGTGCAAACTTGTCATAACATCACGAATACCTTCAGTTTATAAGTGCGCTCTTGTGAGACTAGATTAAGGGTGTTTTAACACCGAAATTATTTAGTCCATTTAAATCAAACTTCATTTCCCTTCCGTGGTGGAGTTCGTTTATGCAGATGTGAACATAGTATTCGTACTTGTTTTCAACATGGTCTGACCTCAATACGATCAAAGTACCAGGTGTATATTACAAGTTTGACCTAAGAAACTTCCTGTAGCCACGTATGCTTTGTATGGAACAATGGATGTGCAAAGGTCTGTACAGGCTAGCAACTAGCCATGAAACGAACATAAATTCTCCATTCTCCAACAGTTCAGAACACAGCATCTTCTTCCTGTTTTTATTTTTGTTCTTACATATCTTGCCAATGAGTGGACTAAACGTTCTGACAATGTTTGTACCGATACATTTTGATTCACTTGGATTTTTCTCTGTGTGAAAAGAATCCAAATCATGGTGAAAAGCTGCAAGTTTACAAACTCATCAACTGATTCGGACATCTGAGACGGATCAGATGAAAAGTGTTGCTCAGGGACACAAAAATATTGCAAGTTAATGTACAGGATCCAGAATCTATACGTTGGTACAGATGCCAAAGGTCATTATTGAGTATGCCTCTGACATAACGGGGTATTCGACATCAAGAGGAACTCTTCAGAGCATGGAGGATCATCTATTTAAGGATGAAATCAGCAAGTAAATTTTAAAGTTTTAGCTGTTTTCATTCAGAGAACATGGCGATTTCAATTTTTCAAATTCAGCAAAGCTTTTCATAATTTGAACCCTTGCTTTTCCTCTAACAAGCAACATAAAAGACACACACACACACACACATACACACACACACACATATTCTTCTTCTTCTTCATATTCTTTCTCTTCAACACTCACGATTCCCCACCTCTCTCCTCTGCTGAAAAGCGTCTGGGAGTGGATGTGCCGCAATTAACAGTGGAGTTGCCATGGGGACAGCACAGTTGTGTGGGCTGGCTTCCTGTCTCGGCCTCTGGTTAAACAAACAAGTAAAGTCGTCAGACAAAGGGGCCCGCTGGTCCTTACAGCCTCATTTACATCCTCAACCGCTTTCACCGCTTCTGCATTCACAGAGTTCATCAGGCCTGGCATCACCCGCTGCCATTCTCCAATCTTCTGCACCCGCTTTGGCTATATCTAATAAATCACGAGGGCATTGTGATGGTAACAACTGGCCCCGTCATACAGGGGCACAACTTTTACAACAAGGGTAGCTAAGCAGAGAGCCAGAGAGGCTGTTGACCCAGGCATTGATGCTCCTCTACTCTCACCCAGGATACGAGATGCAGGTCGGGCTGCACAGGTGCCCAAACATGGAGGCAGAGCACTTAAAAATACCAGGGCTTTTACATAAAAACCCTGGTATGTTTGTTTGATTTTTAGTTTAGGAGCAATATTGTTAGAAAGAATTTGCCATATTTAGTTGATCTGAAACTTTATTAGTTCAACAACACCGGTTTCCAAACAATTTCACCAAAATGTCGGCGCTGTGTCAGCACATGGCCATGAAGGAAGTATTAATGGATTCACTTACTAAACTTTGAGGCACATGCTGTTAATTAATTTTTCCCCAAACTCTGTAAAGTCCATTATTGTAATATGAAAGGTTATAAAAAATAGTCAGATAAAAGAAGGTTATGAGGAAATACTACTACTACTTCTGTTTGTATATGTGTTTTTTGCTGCTGTTACAACCAAATTTAGAATTGATCAATCTATTCTATACTACTACTACTAATGTTCATACCACCGTTCATCATTAATTACTCTGTGTTAAGTGATTTTGGTGACTCTACATCAAAGGAAAGAAAAACAAATGAATAAATCCCTGATGTAAAAATGGTTCCAAAACTTTTGTTCCCTCATACCTGACCTTCAAGGGCCTTAGAGGACTCTGAGCACAAACTGTGTACCGGTATCGTCACATCCTTGCTGTGCTGAGTTGTTTTGGGATCTGTGGGCTTTCGGGGTAAAAGCTGCCGGACCCTCTGGGGCTGCGTGGGCCCGTAAATCGGGGTCATTGTCTCACCATCGAAAGTAGAAAGTTGCTCTGAATGCTAAGCTGCATCTGAGCCTGGCTTCTGACACGAGCTGATAATCAGATTTACTCCCCAGAATCCGCCGGACTCCACAATGCGCCCCACTGTCGTCGTCCCTCACTTTGCCTCTCGCCGGCCCCCTTGCCAGCATCCCGACCCTCTCCCCTCCTCCCCCGCAGCAAAGCTAATTACACCCCGCAGAAACACAAATCTCCATGATTTAAAAAGTCACTCTTTTTCAGGGGTTTAACCTTGTTAGGGCCTAAGCCTGGCTTTCTTGTGCTTCAGCTCTGTGAAGAATTCTCTGTTCCTGCAGACGCTGGGACATAGACACACTTCTGTCTTTGCTCGTAGTCGTCCGCCTGTCAGAGGGTTCACTCAGAGGCAGCGTAATTAAGTGTGTGCGTGGATGTGTGTCTGTACAACTGCTTATGTATGCTTCTGTGTACATATGTGTGTGTGCATGTGTGTGTTTAGAGGTGGAGGGGGGTGAAGGAGCACACGCAAGGCTGTCCTCTGCAGGCCATCTGGGACTCTGACTAACTAATAGACTTCCTACATTCATCTAGAAGCGCTACTTGTACATCTCAATCATGTAGCTGTTGACCGCAAACAGGCCCGTAATGACATTAGCCAGCTCTGGCTGTGTGAGGACAGCGTGTGGGTTGCCTGACGCCAGGAGGTTAGCCTGTTTCCTGGGGGCCTGTAGGGCCCCTGATGGAGCCCACACGAGTGTTATGGGCGTCTGCAAAAACTACAGTCTTACCTACTGTCACTGCTGGAAATGCCTTCCTCTGTGACATGGGACAGGGACCCTATAAACCAAATATTAAATGCCATAAATCATATAATGCTGTCCAAAAGTCTTGAGTCATTCTTCATTTCTTTATATTTTGGAAAATGGGAAACAGGTGCAGAGTTGAATTATTCTAACAAGCTTGAACGTCAATATTTGGTATGACCACCTTTATTCTTCAACACAGCCTGAACTATCTTAGGCAGTTTTCTTGGGATTTCTTTAGGTAGTCCTCAGGAATAGTTCTCAAGCTTCTTGAAGGACACTCAGAGCTATGGATGTTGGCTGCCTTTAGATGATCCCACACTGCTTCAATAACATTGAGGTTCAGGCTCTGGGGAGGTAAATCCATGACTGATAGTGCTCCAATTCTTCTCTCCAGATATGCCTTTACTGCATACCGTGTGTTTTGGGTCATTTCATGCTGAATAATGAAGCTGTTGCCAATAGGATGTTTTTTATCAGATTGTTTTGTACGTTGGATGGATACTTGATGTGATTCTGGGTTAATGCTATCAGCAGGCAGGGACCTTAGTTCATCATAGAAATCCAGTCCATAACTAAGGAAGTAGAAGAGGACTGAGTATTTAAACTTCTTGCATTGGTGTGATGAGGTAGGATTTTTTTTTAAAAGTGTTTTTCAATATTTGGCTGCATTAATATAGTTTTTGAGTGGACTGCAGTGGCATAGACTTACATTGATATTCATGCCCCGACCCGTCCCACAGAAGGTCACAAGCCTGACGACACCAGCCCTACAAAGAAAGCCCTCCTCAGCCTTTTGATGGGCCTGAGTTTCAGGTATTAAGGAGGCCAAAAGGGTGGAAAAGCAGTGTGGAGGAGAGCAGCCCCCATCGCCACCTCCTGTCCTGCCATTTCTACCTCACTTCGCCCTCTTTACATCACAAGAATGTAAATCTTTAAAGCCTGTGCATCTGGGAGAAAGGGATTTAAAAAGCTGATCCTCCCTGTGTGAGTCAGACAGTGCCCCCACCTTTTACCCTCTTTCTCTTTCTTTGTGAGCTATTGTTTTCAGACAGATGTTGGATCTGTACATTTTCTATTTTTATTCTATAATAAAAGAGTAAGGAGCTGCACTTTGTTGCAGCAAAAGCTGAAATCCAAGTCAAATAAAAGCCCTGCGTCCACGGGCAATTTATTATGACTGTTTGCTCTCTGAGGGCCGGAGAGCGACTGAATGACTCACTGGCACCAAGGCTGTATGCTGGGCTTGGATTTCTGTGGTTGACGTGCCGTCCCTCCTTCAATATTGACCGGCTTTTATCTCCCGTGTCTCCCGAACAGTTTACTCTACAGTTTTATCACTCTCGCAGTAATTTTCTGCCTCCTCTCTGTCATGAAGGAGCCGGGTAAAGAGGAGGAAGCTGGAGTTGCTTTGTGTGCTGATCCGTTTTGTTAACACAAGGGGGCAGTGGTGGTACCGTGCATCATTTGAATCTCCCCATCTCCATATACAGCACACCTTACAGCGGGTTTTCTCTTTCAGGCTTTTATTTTGTAACAGCAAAAAGTTCATCAGTCTGACTTTTATTTTGTATACTGATAGATTTGCTGCTAGTTTAGTGACAAATAACAGTGGTTGTACCAAATAAAGTTTAAGGAAAATATTATTTTACTTGGTAAATCAGAATTTTATTAATATACTATTATATTTATTTAATAAATATAATAATTTATGTTTTTTGATAAGGTTATACATTTAAATATGATGGGTATTTTCTTTTAAGTTATGTTTAATATTTTTGAAATGTAATTTTTTTGTCTATTGTCTTTTTTATTTTCTTTTTTCTTTTAACTTTAATTATTATTTCCTCAAAATTATTTTTTAATCATGTTATTTATGTTTTTACATAATGTTTAGTGATTAGTTCATTTTATTTGAATTAGTATATTTTTTTTATTTTCCAACTTTTTAAGTAGTTTTCAAATTTGTTATGTAGTTACTATGTGCTTTTAAATATCCTCCTGCATTTAGTTAATTTTATTTGATTTTAATTTGATCAAATAATATAAATTTTTTGTTTTAGGTATTATTCATGTATTTGTTTTAGTCGTTTTTTTAAGTGATCTGTAATGTGCTTATTTATTGTGTTGAGTGTTTAATGTTTTAAGCATTTTTTCCCTCTTTTTTATTATTTCTGTTGTTTACTTATTTTTGGTTTATTTTTTTTATTATTTTTATTATATTTTTTTACTTTTATTATTTTTATTCGTATTTACATCATTCAATATACTTAAAAAAAATTACAGTTATTTTACAATGTTGTTGTATCTTTTTGCTTTATTTTTTATTTGTTGGTTATCCATTTATCTTATCTTTAAAAAATCTTTTACAGATACAGTCGATTTTTCTCTTTATTTATTAATTTTTTAAATTTATTTTAAGAATAAGAGCATTTCAAATGTAGAAAATAGTTTCTTTCTCCCTTTTTTTGCACTACATTGATCTTCTTTCTCTCTGCTTCCTCCTGCAGGCCCACGGTCGTCCAGCTCACTGCACCTCTCTGTGTCCACGCTTCCTGTCTCACATGAAGGCTCGTCCTATAGACCCTCCCTATTACCGGAGCTCCAAGTTCACACAGCAGCGTCCTCCTTCTGAGGGAAAGGTCCAGAGCACACACACTTCCACTGCCCCAAAGAGCCAAATGCTTCAGGGTGAGGGGTTATTAATGAAACATCTGGACCTTTCACTGCTGACTCCTTTATCCCCACAGGTCTGCTCAGTAGCAAAAGCTAGCAGCCATCAAGCTCGTCGTTAGCTGTTTGTGTAGTTGTGTTTGGTTAACTACAAATCTATCCTCTCTAGCTAGGAAGTGCCCACAGCGCCGCCCTCCTGGTGGTCTCCTGGAGTGAAAAGCTTGGTGCTGTGAGACCCGCCGCTCCTTTCAGAGCCCAGCCTCTGATGTGAAGGCATTTCTCCCACCACACACCTCAGCAGGGCACCGCTCCCAGAATGCTCAGCTGAATGTGTGCGAATGTGTGTGTACAGCAGAGGAGGGGGGCATTTCTTAAGATTGGGGTCTAATACTAATTATTCTGCCATATGGTGGTCGGCTCCCTCACAATCGTCCTTAACCCTCCTCTCTGAAGAAACGTGCTGCGCCCAATGCCATGGCTTTGCACTCTGACACATGTCATTCATATGCACATCAACACACGCACATACACACCAGTTCATGTGCACGTGTGTGTGTGTGTGTGTGTGTGTGTGTGTGTGTGTGTGTGTGTGTGTGTAACAGATGGGAATGGCAGGGCATTGTAAGAGGAGGCAGTGGAGAAATGTGCTTTCCAGCGCGTTCTCTTTATCCCCCTGTGCTGACTCCTCTTGGCGACAGACCCCCAGGAAACAAGAGCAGATTGTCTGACACCCTCCACCCCTGCAGCACCACCACCACCACTACTACTACTACACACACACACCCTCACAGCAGTCAACAAAAAAATAGGAGGAGTGAGAGGAAATGGGCGGTGCTGCTTGGATTTGAAGTTTGTGGAAGAGAATCTTCGAGTTATGAAAGGAAATGTGGAAAGAAGACCCGGAGAGAGGGGATAATAGCTGTGGCAGGAAAAGAAAGGAAGTGGGTTCAGGTTTGGACTGAATGTGGGCATTAAAACACATTTGGTGGATATTAAGTGTCACAGTGAAACATAGTAATTTATCAGATGCCACAAAGTCCACAATACTGCCTCATTTAGTTTGTTTTACATATCGAGTGTCTTTAAATAATCTTGTTTGTTGGTTAAAATCTTTATAAAGCTCATTTTTCACATGATTTTATTCAGCCAGTCTCCACGTTAACAGTGCTGCTGCCTCTGATTTTTCTTGTTTTTTGTGTTTTTTGTGATTTACTTTGTTCGTTTTGACCCTCAGGTTGACACTCCATTAACAGTTTTATTTGCACAAGTTCGTTTGACTTCTTAACCCCTTGTGACGAGAGAGAATTTATGTTTACTTCCAGTCTTGTGTATTCATTGTGTCTCTGTACACAAAAAATGAAGATTTCACACAAACGATCCATATTCGGGCGCTTAAGGGTTTAGTGGGGGCTCAAAATTCTACGCCGCTCACATCAGAGATCAAAGTTCGGCTCGTATATGTCACAAACTTTCACACATCATTTGCATTTTAATGGACTGGGTGACGTTTTGTGATATTAGTGTTACTCTGTTCAGAGCTACTGTTCAGCTAAGATAGAAACACTGAAATTTATTGATTGTTTAGAGCTTTAATCTTTTTTATTATGATATTAATTAAAGAAAGGTTGGGTTTAGTAAAAGGTCATGGGTAAAAATAAAACTGTTAAGACTTCTTATTAATCCTCTTTTTGTTGCCATGTTGGGCGATGTAGACCAGACTAATTATTAAGCTAAATGAAAAGGGAGACACATTTATTGTTTCTTTATGAAGTTTAGTTGACAGATTATGGAAGATGAAGGATCAAAGATGGATCAGACCATCCTACCTCTGTTCGAAAGAATCAGAGCTTTTCAAAACTTATAACTATTTGTCTTCTAAACTTAAATTCTGTGTCTGAATTTAGATGTTAGCAGTACTCACCTTTTCTTGGTTGTTAGCAGCTGCTTGAGAGGTGACAGGTTAGTGGAGTTTAGTCAAGGTATTTCTAATATGTGTAATTGATTATAGCATTTTTGTTGTTGAGGAATCTGTATATGTGTAAATATATGTTTGATTATATTGTATGATTATTGAAGATATGTAGCTTTTCAGTTGGTTTTTGTACTCTCCAGACTTCCAGACACTCGCCTGAGGCAGGTGGAGCAGAAAACGAAGCCAGTTGTTTTCAGCGGGGTTGGTGTGTGTTGGTGAACTCGTAGTTCAATAATAAAGGCCAAAAGGTTTCAGCCTCATAAGATAAGATAAGATAAGATAAGATAAGATAAGATAAGATAAGATAAACCTTTATTAGTCCCACAAGTGGGAAATTGCTTGGACACGGCAGAAAGTGGACAGTACAAAGTTAAGAGCAGCAAAAATTAAGAAAAACAATAGAATAGAATAAAATAAAATAGAATAAAATACTATGTCAAAATTGCACATGTTGCATCAGAAAAATTACACTCAGTAATATTGCACATAAGAGAGATTAGTGAAGGCTACCATAGTATATTGGACGTGTGTGTGTGTCTATCTGTGTGTGTGGGGTCATCTGCAAAGTCTTTGTGGTAGAGTCTGACAGCAGTTGGAAGGAAACACCTGCGGAATCTCTCCGTCCCACATCGTGGGTGCCACAGCCTGCCACTGAAGGAGCTGCTTAGTGTTGTCAGAGTCTCCTGCACGGGGTGGGAGATGTTGTCCAACATGGATGACAGCTTAGCCACTGTTCTCCTGTCACTCATCACCTCCACTGGGTCCAGAGGGCATCCTAGAACAGGTTTCAGGTTAAACTCTATGCTTATCTTATACTTGAGAAGAAAGTAAAGAAAACTCTGAAAGCTATAAACTAATCATGCAAACATCAAAATTCAAAGATTAGAACCAAAAATTTTTTTTAAAAACCCCAAAAAACAGAGTAGAGCTACTACTCCTCCACATCAAAAGGAGCTAGTTGTGGTGGTTTGTGCATCTGATTCCCAAATAAGCGGAAGAAGAGGGATGGATGGGAAAAATACATAATAGTAAACTGGAATACACCAAGGGCCACGACAGGATGGTCTGAGATTTTAAACTGTGAAAGCAGTAGGGGTGTATTCACTAATTCCACCTGACAGATATGGGTTTTTTTTTTTTTAACTATTTAAATTGTGTGTCATTTATTTGAGTCTGTCACCTGTAAGCACAGCTTAGTGTTTCTCTTTGATATACCATACATATATACTGCACACAGCTGTACATGCAGTTGCATTTCAAACGTACTGACTCAGACTTGGTACCATTTAGGTTTGATTCATTTGTCTTCTTTTTTCTCTGCGTCTTGCTTCATCATACTTTGAAATAGAAACATTCAAACTTTTAATTGGTTCCAGAAAGTTGGTACTTTTTTTTATCTTTAAGTTATCTTCTGTACATTTAAGTTAAAGTTTTATTCTTTTCTTTTCATCTTTCACATCTGATTGATATGCCACTTTCTGAAGCGACCCTTGTCTCTTTCATGTTATATTTCTTTGATGTTATTTTAAAAACCGCTAAGAGTCACGTCTGAATCTCTCCGCATCCCATTCTTACAGAAACAAACAGAGCTTGTGACGTTTCCCGCATGCTTGTTGCCACAAACAGCTTGTAGGACGCCTCCAGTCTATACTGTTGTAAGTGTTTAGATGAACGGTTCCTCTGCCCTCAGGTCTGATGCTTGTTGTGAATATGGAGTTGGGAAACAAGCAGCTGCTCCAGTGGGGTGATTTCTTGCAGCCTTTGTTAGCAGGCCGATCCACTCAGCAGGGAAACAAGTGTCTGCTCCGGGACTGAGGAAAGTGGGAACAAAACTGTCACGAGCAGCCTCTGAAAGTTTTAAAAATGAACCACAATATGTTCACCTTTGAGGAATAGAAGAGTGGATTTATTCCCTTGATTCAGACCCATATTTAAAGTCAGCTCTGTGGTTGAAATGAATCTTTATTGATATTTGTTTGTGTTTTTATAGAAGGACACTTCTATCATAGTCCCATCAGAAGAGCGAGC
The DNA here is from genome assembly GCA_015106755.1 of Etia nguti. Lineage (NCBI taxonomy): Eukaryota > Metazoa > Chordata > Actinopteri > Cichliformes > Cichlidae > Etia > Etia nguti. The sequence goes on from VUQG01045681.1 coordinate 33,066, forward strand.
TTCGTGCAGAACGTTGGTCTGATTGCAGGAAGTCGCTCTGCTATCGTCGTTCCCTGTGCCCAGCTCCCCACTGCCCCACCCAGCCTTAAACCAACACCACCCTACAACAACACGCCTCACCCTGACTCCGAAACACAGGAGAACAACTCAAACCCCACTCCAGCATCTCCTCATCGTCCTCCTCCTGTAAAGGAGAAACAACTTAGGAGGCAAAAGATGCCCCAACCTGCCGTGCTGGAGACCGACCTCAGACCTGCTGGATCAACCCTCTCAGCACCACCCAGCTCCCTCTCCCGGGGGTCTTTTTCAGATTTAAGCCGTCCACCTTCCAGTTTATTCAGTCGGAGCACCGACCTCAGCAGTGGCAGGAGCAGCGTCCTCTGTGATAAAACATCTGGTAAAAATCTCAGTTAGCCTTTTTCATGCGACTTGAATTGAATGAATTATAACTTATTAATCAGCTACTTCAGGCTGATTTAAATGTTTTCAAACACCCAAACCCCAAATATATTTACTACAAACTGATATAAAGTATAGTAAAAATAAACCTATAAATACTCCAAAATGTGATTTTTTTTTCTTTCTCAAGAGGAGACTCAAACCTAGAGGGAGTTGTAGCTCAGGTTGCATGATCAAGACTAACATAAAGCTTAAAAAAAATCCTAATACATGAATTCAGAAACAGAATATCTAGTATGAATAAAAACGATTCAGATGTTGTTTTTGCTGAATTTAAATAATTTTTCTTTAACAAATACAAAAATGTAATAGAAATTGAGTAAAGAGTGGGATTTTTTTTTTTTTTTTTTTCTTTTTAAAAAGAGAAG